>PNEQ01027193.1:114306-127440 GCA_003012365.1 Medauroidea extradentata
AAAAAAAAAAAAAAAAAAAAAAAAAAAAAAAAAAAAAAAAAAAAAAAAAAAAAAAAAAAAAAAAAAAAAAAAAAAAAAAAAAAAAAAAAAAAAAAAAAAAAAAAAAAAAAAAAAAAAAAAAAAAAAAAAAAAAAAAAAAAAACAATATGAACCCAAACATAAATTAATTCGACAACAACGAAAACGCAGGTACAGAGAAACCAACGAAGAGAAGTTGTGGTCCAATATAAAACAATTAAAAACACATATAATTGATGAAAATCCCCTTTCGTTGGTTCTCTGTGTGTGAGATTCTGTTTACATTTGCTGGTATTCTGTGACATCATTTGCTGCAGTGGCGTATATCCATAGACTAGCTATAAATATTTATTACAAAAATATAATTATTTATGGTTTGGTAAAAAGTGTTGCATATTTATAAAAAACATACTTGAGGTACTAAATTTTAAGTATCAGGGTTCCAATTTGATTTGACAGTACCAAAATACTTTATAATACATATAAAAATTTTTTAAATACTGGAAACAATTTGAAAGCAGTAAATGAAAAATTAAGTACACATAAAATACATTTCAACACACTACTAATATCGTATGGGGATGAAATTTAATGACAAGAAATATTCCTAAGTCAATTTACAGAAATTCTGTTGCATATGAAACAACAGGGTTTTGAAAAAAAATAGTGTAAATTCTAATAATCTGGTGATGAAAACATATTTTTTCCTGAAAGGAAAATTTTTCACTTTAGCATATCTAGCAGCGGGTCCATTCACCACTTCCATCGATGACACACGCTATTCGTCTCCGTACAGAATCAAAGAGACGACAAAAGTAACCTTCACTCGTAGCAAGTTTCTCCCAAGCGTCAAGCATCACCTACCACAGTGAATCTTGAGAATTTAGAGGGAGATATGGCCAATTAAGTATTATTATGCGTTTCATTTCTGGCCACATATTTTCCATGGGGTTTAGGTCTGGTGATCGAGGTGGCCGTTTAGGACAATTTATGTCCGCATGTCTCGAAAACCATTCCTGAACTCTATGGCTTGTGTGTACCGGTGATAAATCATGCTGGAACTGGATAACCCCTTTTGGATACTATATCACGACACTTGGTACTATGACATTGCGCATTATATGGCTACACTGGTCACTGTTTAGCCTTCCTATTATCCGAAGGAGAACACCAGCTCTGTGTGATGACATCCAACCCCAGCATGACACAGAAACTCGTCCAGTGCGGCGACAATGGGAAATACAATTTGGACCATGTCGCATTCTTTGAGACCTGTAAACTAATACCGAGCCATTATTAGCTGAACTGAACGTAGACTCTTCGGAGAAAACCACATTACTCCAGTCGCAACCGACATTTAACTCAGAAAATGCAAGTCGGTAGATTTTTTTTCCTTCACAGCATCTCTGTGGGAATTCAGTCCAGCTGCAGTTTATCTCTTCCGAAAAGTTTTCGTACAACCGGGAAAATCGGTCGTCCGTTTCAGCTGAACGGCATTCAGGAACGGATTCTTTCGTGAAAAATTTATTAGTACATATTGTCCTCCTCTTGAGTGGACACACGCTTCAGTCCAGTGCCCTGACGTCGACCAATTTGGCCTGTTTCTTAATACTGGCTAATCCATCTCTGTGCAGTACGAGCCGAAACACCATATCTAGCACATGCCTGGCTAGCAGAAAAGTCTCCTCCTTCTATTAGAGCCACAACATTCTCACTCGTTGACAGTGTGTTGTGCGCCATGACCACGACCCTTATGATACAAGTGTGCAATGTCCGGTGTTTGACTAAGAAACTCGGCTGTAAAAGCACGACGTAATGTTCCGGTAAACATCGGGTCGAAAAAAAAAAAAAGAGCCAACGAGCGTAACGGAACAGTTCCAACTGAGTTTTAATTATTTATATGACAAGGTTCTGTGTCAGTATTTAGACGTTGTGAGTTTCAATTTCACACCGACAAATTTTTACACTGCTTTTTTGGCAAAACTTTATACATAGCGTAATATGAAATAGTTAAGTGTATATTACATTATCACTAGATATCTACTTTCAAAATTATTATCTGTAGAGTTATAATACAAAACGTTATAATTTGTCCCCATTTACTTACTGTTTTTAATAAAATCAGCGGTGGTTACCTACGTGAAAGACAAAACTGCCAACACATTATATTTATTTGATATTGTGCGTCGAAGCTACAAATTGGTAAGAAGAGCTGCGGTTAATATTAATTAGATTCCATAATTTCTCACGTGTCTCCGCAACTGCAAGTGAAGATAACTAGCACAAATTTGATATCAGTCAAATAATTCACGCTGCTTATTTAAGTTACTAATATGCATTTTTTGAACGTGAAAATGGTTAATTGATGACAATCGTTTGTGGATGGGAATATTTCAAGCAGTTACGAGACATTGATATTTATTAGATCATAAAATATTATTGTTAACAATGAATGCCACAGAGATCAGTTGCAGGTGCTGGGCTTCAAAGAAACGTTGCACGCAAAATTCGTCTTCGAAAACACGGTGTCGTTTGAAACATTCAAACATTTTTACACAGTTCCTCCTTGAAGTTAATGTCAATTCACGAAAATATTGGGAAGTAAGTATACTACATTATTTGACAATTCCAATATATTTAAAATATATTATTTATAATGGCGTGTGATTTACTTTATTTCTTATAAATTTTCCATCCAACCTTTGCGTTTTCTGTATTTTAGTTATATACACTTGCTGGGTATAAAATATATCAAGTTATAATGACTCATAATTTCGCTATGAATATTCTACTATGTCTCATATAAATGCATGTGTAAATCAATCTGAAGCTTATTTCATTCTGGAAGGACATACGGATTAATGATGTGCAATGCTCGCTCACGAGTTCAGCACCGATGATGTGCCACCATTTTGTGATATTTATATAAACATTTTCCGTCTCTGATATGTTCGTTCCTATCGCCTCATTAGCAACATAAATTGAAATACTTTCTAAGAAAAAAAAAATAATTTCATTTCCCCGACTAGGATTTGAACCTTTGCTCTCCGCACAAGTCGTGTGGAACCCAAAAAAGTATGGCGATTTCTTTAAGAGAACTTCCCAAAACCAAGCATACCCAAACGTTTTTAGAATTCTCACATAATGTGATGCGACATTTTACGACTTGATCAGTATTCGGCCAGTCACAAAATGTGACACCTCTACGGGCTACAATTCTGTCTAAGTCTATTCGGGGTATCTTCGGCAACGAGAAATTGTTAATATAAATTGCAACCATTTACAGAATTCGCAGGTTCAAATCTTCGTCGAGTAAATCTATTTTTTGTACTAAAATGTATTGCTGGTTACGTTGTTGATTACACAAATCATATCACAATGGCACAGGCGGTTAACATTGCTAAAACAAAACGTAATGACGCAGAATCACTTCAGTCAGCGTTTAAAAGCCTGAAAAGTATATTCAAACATTAAAATTAGCACCATCCTAAAATTGAACCCATACATTTATGATTGTTCTTGGAGATAAGGGAAAACATATTACTGTTAATTAAATAACTATACTGTTGCGAGCCGCGACTGTCTGGCTGGGCGGTGTAGTACGATACTGTGGTGGCAGAGCTAGGACACCCCCTTCCCACTCACTCCTCGGCGCCGTGGCTGTCGGGCAGGGCGGCGAAATACAATACAGGTAACCGAGAGAAAATATCGTGATCTGGAATGATCCTGGTCCCTCTTCTTCTCTCTGGGTGGTGCTTGACATTGAAGCAACATCTTTCCAGGAGGTTGGAGAACAGAGACCCGCCGAGATAATTCGAGAAGGAGGGTGGGGTATATAAGGGGGAGCTGCAGCAGGAGCGAGAGAGTTTTTGCTGGCAGGTGCCTAGTGTGATCTGAAGAGATAGTGACGAGTATTGGATTGCGACGACTGTTCAAGGGCGTCCAGCGAGTGGGACCGCAGCAAGTAGGAGGAAGAAGGTGATTCTAGGCCAGAAAGATTCTGCGGTATTATTTCTTTGGGTCCACCATTGTGAGTGACTAGTAACCTTTCTATAGACAGAGAACTTGTGCAGATGTATTTTTTTTATCCTTTATGTAAGTAGTAGTTGTTTCTTCTGTTTGCCATTTATTGTGATAAATCTTTATAGACATAGATTTTTTTTGTATATACAGTTGTAAATAAACTAGATTAGCTTTATTTTCTTTATTTTATCAAAGACCTCCATCCCCAAACGTACCTAGCCCGCAAGCTTGTATTAATACTATTAATTATGTTAGTTACGCTGTAAGATTACCAAGTGGATATATTTAAAGAAGTATAAAACATTTAGCAATTGATCTGGCACCACAAATCTTTCTACGTTTATGAGCACGTCATTTTTCTAGAAACGGACTTTCCACGAACACAATGGAACAGCCTGTAAAGAGTTGATGTTCATTGTTTCTGTGACCGAGTGTTTAAGAATTAACAAACGTATATATCATAGCATAGTTTAAAAAGTATAATGAAAGAATGAGGGGATAAACATTTTCTGTGAATCGAAATTCGAACACACAAAAATGTGTTGCTATTAAGCTACCACATACTAACTTACTTTCCAATTGCACGCTATCTGGAATTTTATATAATATCTCAAGATAATTTACTTTTTTTAAGTTTAATATGTCTTTAATAAATTCACGCGACAGCAGACTGGCAAAATAATCGAGGAAATGTTTACGACATGATGATATGTTAGTAACTCTGTAAATATTTATATCTGTTTGGACTTTACATCTAAATAACAATTCACTTTTTTTTTTTTTTCAATATAGAGCACGTCAACCTCGACAAAGACATTTCACTTTTGCTCGTGTTCATTAATTATTGCTAGTTGCTGGGAACAACATTTACATCATTCACATCTAACGTACGGCTCAGAAAATTAATTATCAGATTTGTAGTCGCCTAGTGTTTACTAAAAAAAAAAATCTGGTGTTCTTGAATCTCAGATAAATTTACTGTGTGTCAATTAGACAAATACTTCATGTGACTACGTTGAGTTGGGTGTTTTCAATTAAACTGTTACATATAAGTAACGTAACATGCATTACTAAAACAATATTCTTAAACATGGGTAGTCGACTCTAAGGATAATTATTATTTTAAGGACACGTTCTTCTTGTTAATAATTATTCTAAAGTAGCTCACATACATAATCCTGTTTATGGGACATATTTTTCAGCGCTGCAGTAAATATTTACTTCACAATTAAATGAGGGTTCCTGATAAATAAACGTTTATACTGAAATCATTTTTATTGCATATTCAGCTGCAAAACATAATAATACCGATTATAATTATTACAATCTATATTATTCAACTGTCTTAACATTTGTGCAAGTGCAAACTGTTCCCGTGCTTTGCACTGTCCCGAAGTAAAACAAAACACTGCACTTAATGTACAACTAGAGGAGTAAAACGAACATAAGCGTTAGAAATTTTGCTTCTCGTTAATTTAGTAAATTATAATTTCTTTTCTTTACTTCTGTTGGAAGAAATAATCTCTATTTATGCGAGTCTCTTAATGTGTAAAGTATTTGTAGTAGGGACGTGAACTGTAAATAGCTTTTGACACGTCTGTTAACAAGAACGTCACATGCTTAGTGTGACATGTCTGTATTTTTATATAATTTAAAGTATTCAATTTTTAGTTTTTTAATTTATGTGATTTATGATGTTACTTGAAATTATATATGAAACAAAAAAAATTGCATTTTTAATTTCTGGACCAAGATTTGAACCTACGGACGTCGCATGGCTCGTGAGGAGCGTTAGAACGTGTTGCGATTTCGATGAGCGGAGCTTACCGCTGCCGAATATACCCGAAGTGGAACTAGACAGAATTCTGGCCTGTAGAGAGGTGACATTTTATGATTAGCCGAGGTACCTATTGTTCTCTGTGGAACTATGCATGCAATTCTTATGAATATCAAATATATGAACACTGCAGAGAGATGTAAAACAAAATGGCAAATAAAAGGCCAATCTCTTAAACACATCTCACTAGGATCGCTACCAAATTTTTTTTTTTCCCGATAGTCAGATAGTGGCCGGTATTGGAATATAAGGTACTTGAGGCAGGTGGCCGGAGAGTTGACAGTATAGGCTACCGGACATTTTCCACTTTCGGCAGTCCTCTGAGACTAGCAGAGTTTTAACGATGTCATTTATTTCAGTTGTATACTACCAGCGCAGCTGTGCCGCCCTCGAGATACACGTAGAAGAGTGGCACCAACCACTTCCTTATAGCCTATGACCTTCCACAAAAACAAGCGGAAAATTAATACGTCATGATGTAAATGAAAGTAATAAATTTTAATAGTCTATTTTTTCATACAGGGATGACGACGTTCTTAATTAACTTTACGTTTCAGAAAACCATAACTTAATACCCACACAAATCTGAGATATACAATTTTTTTTCATGTAACTATAAGAATTACACAAAATAATCCAAAATAAAACTATTGAGATACTTTGTTAGTACATATTTTTCAACGGATTACTTTTTGTACGGGCCTTTGATTTCAGTGCAAAATGGAATGTTCGAGAACTGTGCCATACTGGCGAGAAGTATTTACCTACAAAGTTGGCAAAAATATTTTAAATTTGGATTTTCGAAAAACTTTTTACATGAATTAATGTCATTAAATATTAATTACTTTGAAAGTACAATAAGGAAGGGATGAAGAGGCCGTCCCAAGTAATTATATTGTGGTCGAAAGATATTAATAGGACAGACAGGCATTTCGCAACTATTTTCTGAACTTTGTTACAAATCAGTTATTCTAAATTTGACAACGGACATTCGTAATTACAACAGAGAACAACAGAAAATATAATGTTCTCACTGAATCATCTAGTCTTCATGTGTAATATTATCTTACTGTGACATAATTCCGCCAAGGGTTAATGAAATAAAATCCGAGCGACTCATTAACAGCGATGTTATTTTGAAGGGCCAGCGAATAAAAAATTCAGGAGCAGAAAAGGAACCGACCCTGGCCTACAGTATATTAAATACGCATCAGAGTATTCTCCTTCAATAATTTTACGGAAAATGAAACTTAAGTTGGACGGAGAGAGACTACAATCGGCGTCCTTTAGAATACGGGTCAAGTGCCTTAATAATGAGATGGAAGGTCGAAGACGACAAATAGGGTACACACATATTACAAAGTTGATCTATCAGCGACTTGGTGCCAACTACTCGAAATAAAGCACGGGAATGTATGACGCATACGGCTCGTAACTCATTAGTGGCTGGTTTATTTTGTAGTGAGATGTGGTGTTCTGTACAAATTAAATATTTTAACAGCTATTTAGAGTTATCAAATGCAATAGCAAACTGTAATTGTCAGAGTAAATGAGAGAGAGATTACTGTCAGCACTGGTGAGATAAGTATGGGGCAGCGCCGGAATGAAAGAGTGGGGAAAACGGGATATTATTGAGATAAGCCACCGACCAACGGCATCGTCCTGCACGATTCCCATATTCGGAAATCAGGGACCGAGCGCGTCCGGGAACCGAACCCGGTTCGCCTTGGGAGGAGGATACTGGTCTGACCATTCGGCCACTGCTGACATTTTGTGCGACATTCTTCTCGAGAGACATGCAATACAACTTTCGGTGATGAATAAAGAGTTGCGATGGGAAAATAAACTAAATAGAGAAAAAACAAAACAAGGAATGTTTTCGTTTTCTTGGCTTGGGGGTGTGAGCCGCGTCTGAAGATTGTCTTGCGACACCTGGGTATATAAGGACCTGCAACTCTTGCATCTGCCAGTTGGTCTCCGACTCCAACTACCTGACGATGGCAGCTGCTACGACTGCTGAAACGTCGCAAGACAATCTTCAGACGCGGCTCACACCCACAAGCCAAGAAAATGCAAACAACGGCCGCGAAAGCCTGCGATCTACTTTAAGGAATGTTTTATTGGAGTGCCAGTTTAAAATCGCTGGAAATCTTCAGACTGAACTATTTGTGTCTCAGTTGACAGCCACCTATGTTAATCTCAGAAGACGGCTGTATGCATGATGCACACAAATTCAGTACTGTGGAAAACTTCCGACGCTGCACCATTGCTGGAAAATAGTACTCTACCGCGCTATTGAGTCTACGAAGATTTTACATTGTCATCTAACGTCCAAACATTGCGTTGAATGCATTACTTATAAATACGTGCCATAGATCAGCAATGATAGTACAAAAATTAAAGCGGAATTTTTACGCAAAAATTTAAATGCATATGTGGACAGTATTATAGGTTAACAAGATATTCGTGTGTGAGCGCGTGTGTATGAAACTGTCTCACAGGATTCAGCTGTTAACAAAACCGAAAATAAAATAAAAACAAAAACTTGATATAAGTAATGGCGATTATAACAAAACAAGCCAATTTTGGAACTGCCCATAGTAAACCAAATCAAGGTTTTGTCAACAAATGAACGTTCTTAATTTGTACCTTATTTCTCTCCGCCCAACCCAATAAAATCTCTAAATATTACACAAATTACTCCAAATTGCTTCAAATGCCACTTTCAAATTTTCATAATTAAAGGCGACGGTGAGAAAAAGGATACATTTTTACATTTTATTTTTGGTGGAACTCTGCCACATTTCAAGACATCGCTTTTGACAGCAAAAATATTCCGCAGTGAGTTGAAAAGATTGCTACAATAACTAAGATGCGAGGGAAAGTAAAGTTATTATATATAGACTAAAAAATATTTATTTCATTGTCTTGTCAATACCCTTAAAACTGCAATCTAAGTTTCCGCAACAATTGGGCAACAAAGAGTAAAAAATGGAACAAATCAATAGCGACATGCTGGTACGATAGGAGACTTACCAAACCTAGTATAATTTGACATGTAATTTACTAGCCTTACTTCTGCTATGAATCCGAGGTAGGTTTCGCCCTTAAGGTCTGCACCTTCCAATACAAGATGCTGGCCGAGTGTTCAATCACCTAGATTGATAGGACGCTAGAAAGTATTCACCTTCGTGAACACATTCTATGTCGTCTTTACTGTATAAAAAACGTGTCCATATGATAAGTACTAGCCATTACGTAGACTGTGACTTGACTAGTGATTGTCGCGTGCCGTACATTATCTCAGTTGGAGCTCGGAAGCTACTATACCGTGATGTCCGGTGGGTGGAGGCGACACGGTTATCGCACCGGGAACAAAGGAGGCAGCTCGACGCAGGGTCGTGCCCTAGGGTTCAAACGGCGGGTGATGTCCCTGAGACCCGGTGCCTTCCATTGCTATTGACACTGCGGGGATGGCGGGAAACCCCCGGTGTAAGAGCTTGTTGACAAGAAGTCATTCATGGCGGCCCTACAAGAGAGAGTTGGCGTCACCCGCTCCCTCGAGAGTCGAACTACCGTGCAAACTAGAAGGTCAAATGTCGCTTCCAACACTGGTTCAGATGGGCCTGCAAACCCGATGAAGGCATATCAAGCACAAAGCAGTAACTTTAAATACACTAAATAAAATTTTATATTTTTTTGTATCTCGTGGAAATTCCCTGGAAACCAAGTCACTGATTACATTTATTTTAAATACTACCATCTTTGTTCTTGTAAAAGAAAACACAAACTGTAACCTAGCTTAGCCTGAGTTGTACTTCGAAAGGGATAAATTAAATTCGGGATATATTTTCTGATTGTAAAAATTAACATATTGTGAAATAAAGAGTGATCAAATAATTTAACATGAAATTATATTCTGCAAAAAAATAATAGATGCGCCGGAATTTCACCCTACAGCCTTCGGATTGTAAAGCACTAACTTCACCAATAGACGAACTCTACTAATGTGTTAGGTGCTTTATTTCGTTGAACGTCTTTTGTTTAAACATTTTTTTCATACCAGTAAAATATATATCGAAAGCTACACATTTTACATAAATATATCATTTACCATAAACATATAATTTTGCTTGATTGCAAAGTATTCTAAAGTATTTATGCAAATAACTCCGAATATTAACAAGAAAAACCTTTGTATTTTAATAAACCTTTGCGAAAATGCAAATAATGTCCTTGAAATTTAACAAAAAAATCTGAAACAAATTGCTTAGTTTCTGAATTTTTACTACGAAAACTGCTCATATATTTTCAACATCAGCAATACAAAAATGGTCTGTACGACCGGCGAGTTAAAATTATTTCTATGAATGCATCCAGTATTCCTAGTTTATTCTCGAGCAGTTACCGAAGTTTGTTGTGAAGTGGAGTTATATTTTGTATCCAAATCATTTGCATACTAAAAATATTTCTCACTGCATTCTCTTACCTAACTCGTTGCAGGAATCATTAAAAGATTTAAAAATCTTAAAATATTCCCGACTTTCCCAAGACATTACTGTTAAGAAAATCGTGCTAGAAATTGAAAAAAAAAATAATGCGTTTGACACTAATTCCAATGCAATTTACTCAAAACCACTACTTTCACAGAAAATGCAAAGTGTGGGGTTCCTCCGTAGACATCAAACTACTTTGCGTGTAACTTAAGTTGTAGAGTACTAAAATGCATTGGAACTTATATCGCAAGGTAATATCAAACTATTTCCTTACAAACATATTACAGACCACAACTGATGTCCATACAAAGCGACTTTATGAACGCTAAAAAAAAAAAACCTGCCTAACACATTGTCTAACCCTTGCACATTATATTCATATTAACTTTTCACGATTTAAATGTGTGTCAGTTCCATCATTTTTGTACAAACGCATGTCAAAATAGCGATATTACTATTTTCGCTCTATGCCGTAACTTAACTATTCAAACTGTACGAAAAAATAATTTAGAGTGAAAGTGAATGTATTAAGCAACGAAATGACACCCTAGAAATATCATACGAAAATGGTATTGAAAAAAAAAAATAATGTATACAAATTATTGCATGTTCTGAAGAACTTTTTATTTTTAAAAATTAATTTTATTTGAAATAACAAAGGTGTCTCAATTTTTTTTTTCATTCCTATCGTTTGAATACTTTTTACGTTGGTTAAGTAGCGAAAATATTAAACCGCTACTTTGACGTAGGCTTGTAAGAAACTATGGAACCGAAAAATATTTAAATTGTGTTAAATTATTAATTATGTAACGTATAAGGTTTGGACAGAGTTTGGTCCAAAAGTAAAATGAGTTTTTGTGCAAACTGCTCTTAAACAACAGTGGTTATTGGAGACATGTACGAGAAAAATTGTGCGTCAGTGCTTGGCTCATACAAGCGATTATAGCAGGTGTTCAGCGTACAAGAATCCGCCTTTTTTACTAGGCCGTTTCCATTCCATGATCGCCGCTTTTGTTAACTTCCGATTGGTCGCAGTTCTATATGATCACACCATTTTAATAAATAAAAATTATGTTCGCTCCTCGAGTTACCTAAATGTATTACTGTAATTTTGCGTGTGGAATATTCAATGTAAAAAATATAATTTTTGTAAAATGGTTATAGAAATACAGAGAAAATCTTAAAACAGAGTAACCATAATAAGGTATTCAGATTTGATCAAACAAATTGAATTCGTATTTAGTTATAACGCCGTAACTTTTAACCAATATGAATGCAAGAGACTGTGCTAAAAATTAAGTTGCATTGTAAAATATAATATGGCTAAACTTATTTTCTAGGATTGCTCAATTTTTTTGACAGTAAAACTCTTATAAAAATTAGAAAAATCTTGCATTGTGTCTTGTTAAACTTTGTGCATCCAACATACACATTTCTTACTGTTAGCCTAACGTTTCGGTAATTAAAAGGACTACAAGGAGAACAATTTTTATTGATATGTAACTGGTGCGTAATGAAAGTCTTTTTTATATTGTGCGACAAATAGAAGGTCATGGTGTTCAAACGTTCTTTATTCGTGGAGAAAGACTTAAGTGCAAAATAATAAACATGTGTGTAGATTCGTATTCTTCGAAATTACTGTGATATATCTGTAGGACGAATTTCACAGAATTTGGTATAGACACAGTAAAAGACCGCTAATGTAATGTAATATGTATATGGCTATATGTAAAAAATTTTTTTCATATACTGTAATTATAATCAACAGCAGCAGACTATAATAAAAGGAAGCTGTTGACATTAATCTAATTCTTTTTAAACAAACAAACTACAGGGTATTTATTTACCATTGGCTTAAACTACGTTTTTTGAATTTGTCTGCTTAGAATGCGCCAAAATTATCACAAACACAATCCACTTTGTAAATAAATTATTATAATTCAGTTCACACAAATTAAATGTTCAATAATTTTTCTGTTGAAATTATTTGTTACATAAAGGGAGTTTAAAGTTTTAGTAGAGTGACAGTCCCATTAATTAAGCGAATGTAAAATAAGCTACGAAAATATTGATAAATTTTTCCTTAGAGGATTCGGAAAGATTTTGGTAACTACACACTGTATCCAAAACTGAAATGTTGGAGTTTGTTTCTATAATTTGTATATAGCGCAGAAGAAAAGAAAATACTTGCATAATAAATCGCGAGATTTTTGTTATACTCATAAACAACCTTCCCATTATCTCCAACGACAAGATATTTTGCTGCAAAAGTATAAACATAAAATCATTAAAACTAATTAGACTCATAAAAATAACCAGAAAGATGCAATGAAATACCATATTTATTAAGTAATGTACATTCGAATTGAATAGTTATAAATTTCGCATATACATATCATACATTTATATTTTTAACTATACATATTTTTCTTCATATTACATAAGCTAATTAAACAATGTACAAAATATTGTTTTACGTCTATTAAAGCTATGAGTGTTTGCTCTATCTTATCTGGCTGTCGATAGCCAGACAAGATAGAGAAAAACACTTGTTGCTGTAAAACACATACCGACAACCAGAAGAACTTGCCAATGACACGTCAGAAGAACTTGCCAATGGCTGTCAGAAGAACTTGCCAATGGCTGTCAGAAGAACTTGCCAATGGCTGTCAGAAGAACTTGCCAATGGCTGTCAGAAGAACTTGCCAATGGCTGTCAGAAGAACTTGCCAATGGCTGTCAGAAGAACTTGCCAATGGCT
>PNEQ01027194.1:0-42250 GCA_003012365.1 Medauroidea extradentata
ATATATATATATATATATATGTATATATATATATATAAATGTTATGTTGGTTTGTGTACGCTTCAAAAACTCAAAAAGTTCTGCACCGATCGAGGTGAAATTTTAGCATGATATATAATCCGCATGAAGGATTGTTTTTATCTAATTTGCGACCGCGAAAAAAAAAGCGAGGAAAACACTCGCTGACAACCGCAATAGTAATGGCGCAGTCACATTAGAAACAATGTTCGTTCCCGATTACATTGTTCATTTACAAAAAAAAATGCATCTGATTCTGTTTACTATACAATCTTTTTTAAAAATTCACTTAAATCAAGGAACTTTTGTGTGATCGTGTCGTGATCGAACTGCGCCTTTCACCAAATCGTAAGTAGAGGTTATATTCTATATGAAAGATGGACAGTTTTCGAGCTGCAGCTATGAGAATCACGAGAGATAGGAGAATAGAAGAGCTGTGAGAGCTATAAGAAGTTACAATCTCATTCCTTTCTTCTGTTCCAGTGAAAACCGAAATAATGCCTCGCAGAAAGTATTCTTTGTTTTGTTTCTCATTTCGCAACCATTCAATCACAATGTGCCACAGCGAAGCGTGGCAGGGTACAGCTATAGAGAAATAAAGATGAATTAAAAAAAATAAGTTCTGCAATTAAAGTACGCTTAGCGCAGTGGACTGGACGAATCTGTTTGTATTTGATGTTTTAAAGATAAACAGTGAATATAGTATCACCATCAATTAACACGTAACTAAAAGTTAGTTACTCTTTTCTATAGTACACGCGGGCGAAGCCGCAAAGGGACAGCTAGTGGTTAATAAAAATCTGACATCCTTCATTACATGTATAGGATAAACATCTTCCACCGATTTGAAGTTTACGCTGGCTTTGCTTTATCTAGTTATTAGTATGTACAAATACACGTTTTATTTTTCCTAATTTACATTTTCACTCCAAGAGAAAAAAATATCAGAGGATACCTATGTATATCAGAAGGGGTTCTTTTTGGTCATGAAGTCCTCTTGACCTCCTAAAAATATCGCTCTTGTGCACCATCCCTCAATTACGACAAATTTCCAGGATAAAATTATTAGTAATATTAACATTTGATTTAATTTATATTTATAACAATAAGTGGCGAAATGCAGTCCGTATATTTTACCACGTCTATATGAATGTTTCATATTAGTATATAAGAATACATTGTTCCTACACCTGCAGTTTACCTGTTCTATTCTGATTATGTAGTACGTCATCGCCGTAACTGATACGCTCAGACATTAAATTGAAGTGAAGTAGGTCCTACGGCACTGTAGGCAAAAATCTTGAATTGCGACGAGCGAAAATGGTGTTAGTATAGATTATCGTCGGAATGAAGAGGTGGGGTAAATGGGAGTACCCCGATAAAACCTGCCAACCAGCGACATCGTATAGCATGATTTCAACTTGCGAAACATCCGGAGTCATTTGGCCGGGATTGAACCCGGATCGCCTTGGTGGACGGCGAACGATCTAACCGCTCAGCCACCGCGGCCCAGTAATAACATTGATCGCGAAATCGTTACCCCATATATTTACAAATACACCAATCTCAACATTGTATTACATACCTCTTAGTGCCAAATTCTGTAGGTTCGCAAGGAAGCTTTCGGGAATATTAATCGCATTGGGTAGTTACAGTGATTGACTCGATTGGCGATGGTTTTTGCCAGCCATTTTATCTTTATGGTGTTAATAAAACCGTGGCTTTTTTCTTGTAATTAGCCAATTAAATAAATTACTGCAAAATTGCTACATTAGGTACATATATCACTAAAATGTGAGGTAAGGTTTTCAGAGCTGATGAGGGTGAAATGAGGTGAAGTACATCACATCATCCATGCCCCGTCCAAATTCGAACCTGCGTGTTCGCGCACCGTAGACCTGCGCCTTACCCATGGCGGATCCAAACCGAGGTTTTAGGGGGGGGGGGCGAATTGTACAAATTCCCCTTATTAAAGTGGGAGGTCCGGGGGTCCTCCCCTCCCCCGGGGAAATTTTGAATTTAATGGTGCAAAATGGTGCTATTTAAGCAGTTTTATTATCACTATACAATCTATGTATATGTATATATACGTAAATAATTAGTTTCAGTGGAGAATTTAATTTAAAATACTTATTTAATAGACGTCAACGTGGACCCACCGCCCGTTTACATCCCTGGGCCGAACAACTGATGACAGATTACCGTAAAAAAGACACTTTTACAAAATGAGTTCCTAGCGTGGCTAACAGTTGCCAGTTATTCGCGCTGTTAATACGAACTAAAATTAGACAGCAAAAATGTATTCGAACCCTAAATACAGTATACTATATCCGACACACTGTTAGTGTTGGCAATACAACTTCTCCTTCTCGAAATCATAAAATAAATAGACGAGTAATTACATGGGGGAGGAAAATACACAGCATCTACTGAAACAAGCTACATTTTTCGTTACCAGTCGAAAATGTATCTTTAGGTAAAATCGTTTTGTCAGTTTCACTGTATGTTGTGTGTTTCTAGACGGATTTAGTTAAAAATTACCCATAAGAGTTCTTTTAGACATGGTAACCGGTAACAAAATATCAGCAATACATTTTCACAACGGTTTAAAATTAAAAAAACATTAGATCTAAACATATAAAATGAAGCGCAGTACCATACAAACAAATCAAGAAATTATGTTTTCTTTACAGCACTCTTAAAGAAATATTAAAATGTCTCATAAAAATTTTCTAGCATCGAATAATAAAAAAATGTTTAAAAGTAGCATGGATTCTACACGTCTCAAAGAAAACATTACAAATAAAAAATAAACTGGCACAGAGGAATATATGTAGAGCTCACAAACACTGCAAAATCTCAAAAGATTATTCAGTAATTTGCACTTAATTTTTTTTCAAGTATCCAACATGAAATAAATTATAAATAAGTTACTTCACTATATGCCATAAATGTTCGTAACGACTTACTATACAAGAAACTTACATTTAATTAAAAATCTAGACCGCGATTACCTGATTTGGCAAAACGGTCAATGATTTTTCCCATTTTGACATCAATATCACTGTATATATTAAGTAAAGCTAATTCATTCAGACGCTCCTCACCAATCCACGAACGCAGCCAATTCTTCAAGCGTATTAAGTAGAAAAAGTTCGTTCTGCACTAGCCACATTAACTGGCAATGTAGCCAGCACCAAAAGTATAGGTAATTTAATTGCTGGAAACAGGTCCCTGTTAGAGTTCAAATATGCAACCATCACACTTGTTGTTGGACGACATCCTTGATAACGTTCCCGTAGTAACTGTAAACTGGCATTATTACAGCTCTTTTTTTAACTTTTCTTTCTTTTTTTTTTTGTTTCCTAGAAATCCTTTGTGGTTATGAACAATATTCAAAACGTCCCGAAAAAAAAAAACCCTTCCGAATTAACGCTCTTGTCTATTAAAACATACGGAATACGGAATCCTAGGCTGTACAGCTGTAGTGTCATGGGCGAGAGCCTCTATTTGAGATCTTCGGAAATGTTGTCGAGGTTAGGGATGAGCAAAGTTACTCAAAAGTATGTTTCATTGTCACCTGCTGTAGATATATTTTGTCGGTGTTCTTGTCTTTTGGCAATTCTGAGCATTTTCAGTTCTGTCCCTAAGCTAACAGCAAAGCTTCGACCTCAACCATCAAATTATGAAAACAAGTCTCACAATCTCTTCGATTCACATCTAAACTGCACAGAGTGTTTTTTCAGCATGTCTTTAGCTACTACCATGTCCAAAGACTATTTCTGAAATTATCTGCTGTTGGGCAGAGTTACTGCAAGTAGGCCTACATCATAGACATATTAAGCACACTAACAATTCAGTCTCACAAATAGCAGCACTTTGAGCTTCATTACTCCATTCCGAGATAACTGACAGGGCATCTACTATTTTCGGCAAAGACTGTCGGAATTTAAGGACGCTTTCATCCCTATCAACCCACTTTGTCTCACATAATCCAGTCAACTGCCTGCCAACAGTTTGCCTAAGTACTGAATTGCGTTTTGATGAATCAGAGAAGAAACACATCACTATTTTCTAGAAAGTGAATAATCGATATAGATCATTTAACTTTAAGTCTCGCATAATATTTTTCTCATTTTAATACTGCTGATGTCTCTATGTGAACTATTTCATGTTTTTAATTTTTACATAGCGCAAACTCTAAATTCTCTGAATTTTTTTTTCGTGTTTAGGAAGTGGGGCGATTGCCCCTATCGCTCTCCCACCCTTAGTCTTTATTCGTTTAACAAAATAACATTTAATAACTGATATGACTGCGTTCAAAGAATAGTAGTAACACAGAAAACTCACTTAAATAAATTACTTTACAATTTATGTATTTTCCACTAAGATTTAAACACAAATCCACACAATTACTGTAAGAGTATACATACGCTTTTTAAATACTAAATTTTAACAGACACGAATGCGTTTTGACAATTAATGTACCGTAATACAACTACACTAATTAAAGAAATGACACTACATTGATTGAGATTTTACACATACTAAAAAATGTGTAATTTCACACGTACGTGTCAATTTATTAATCTGCAAATTTAGTTTTTTCAGTTAAACGTGTAGCCCAAAACAATTTCTAGAAACATTTGTGTTTTACTTCACACGATGTACTTTTTTTTACTATTATACATACAAACTTGTAAAGTTGCCCAAGAAATATGTGCATAATTTTACACTTTCTTTACAGAGTTGGTCTTGGGTGACAAACAAAATATTTAAGCATAATAACCCTCTCCCGTGACTTTTTACCTTTGCAAAATTTTTGTACATTATTTACACAACAAAGTGAGAGCAAAAATTGCACAGGTATTACGTCGCATCGATTAACGTGTCCAAAAATCTGCTGGTGACGTAAAATATATTGTTTTGCTGTGTATAATGTGGACATTTGACATTTAACAGCGATGTAAATCGGACAGTCTCAAATGTGTAATAAACTGGGAGAGTTAAACATTTATGGGACAAGGGCCCACCGGATTGTCTTCAGGGCATAGTATGCAATTAATGTCAACATATATTACATATTGAGTACAAATAGAGTAAAGTAGTTGGAAGAAACGGCAAGACGCGTGAGCCGAAAATTGGCGGTGTTCAGTTTGAGCCTGATTTTCAGAGACCACATGCATTTGTAAGATCTAAGTCTCCCACACGACAGGACAAAATTATTCAAATAGTTGGCGTCGGAGTCTGCAATTTTGATTTTTGTTCGGATGAGAAGAGCAGTTGCACGTCCATGGTCGCCAACATTAGTGTATGTTCTATTATATAATTCCTGGTATCTCGAGTTGCGCAATTCCTGTAAAAACTATATAATTATCTACTGCGTGTTGGCGTACCAATGTTTCTAGGATGTCAACTCACTGGCAGGATGTTACGGTGGAGATGTTCAGATTCATATTTGTAATTGCATTAGCATTATGTACGCTGAATGTTAGTCATATTCCATGTGCGTAGTTTGTCAAGACGCTGACAATTATGTCAAACCTCCGTAGTCTCGAGATACGCGTAATGTGCTAATTATAGTCTTTGCTCGTTCCATGTTTTCTAATCGGTTTTACAAGCCTGCCGGCGAAAGTGCTACTGAATTATGGGCTTCTACTGCCTGCCGTACTACGAGTGAAAACAGTGCGTTTATAAACTGTACGTTTCTTAGAGCATAGATAACAACTAGAGAGCTGATTGCCTATCCCTTTCCATGCTGTGAAGTGATTCCTAGATCTAATCAGCTGTTGATGGGCACCGAGCGACACAAGTTTCATAATTATTACTACATAGCGGTGAGCATATTGTATTTAAATATCACTCACGTTTAAAGAAGCATATACAGAATGATTCGCTGTCGCATATTACCAGCATCCATCTATTCTCGTTCATTTTTGTGTTAAATAAGCGTTTGTTTACATGTTCTGTTTACATTGTCTTGGCATTTTCGTTTTCCAGTAATTTAAAGAATGAATAAGACTAAATATGTTGTATATTGATTGTAAAAGATTCAATAGCCAAAAAATCTCATTTCTCAAGGTCTTTACAAAGGGATATCGCAACATTAATTATTTTGTAGCGGTTTTCGCATATCTTGCCTATCGCTAGATGTAGGTTTCACAGCAAAGGCACCAAGCTACAAGCTATCTCTAGTTATCAATGCTCTTAGGTACGTTCTATAGTTGTATTCCCATTCGATATTTCCCTCGTTGTTCTCAATATCTTCGGAACACGAGAAAACCATGCCTGAAGGCGTATTATTTGTGTAGAGCTGGTTATGGCTGTTTTACTTTCTTGGCTAATCTCCGTGGCAAGTTTCATTTCACTATTGCTATAGTTTAACGTATTCACGTGTAGGGTTGTGTCTGTCACTGAAAACGTCACCGTTTCTACTTTGTTAGTACAGGTTTTAATGATTCGGTGACTAATTATCCTATTAGTATTTGTAGTGGACTTTTCGGGTTAGCATTACCCACTTCAGGCGTTGAGATATTTGTCGTGGAAGCATGTAAACTTAGCATGCTGCGTATGTTTCCCATTGTGGTTTGTTTCGTGTATTTTTCCTGCAATGAGGGACAGGAAATACGTTCGTGACCGGCGGGACTATTATGACCTCGCGTCGCTAGTTTGCGATGGCATGCAACTTTATGACGCATCGTGGTTTAGGTAGCGAATTTATGATTATGACCGTCATCGTTTGCGAGTGTCGCTATCTTTTGCGAGTACGCATAAACTTTGCGACAACGCACTCTCTGCGATATCAGTTGGCAATGCTTATGTAGATAACTTCCTCTCTTAAAAAAATATATATTCCGAAATTGCTGATAACAGCGACAGAAATTTC
This sequence comes from Medauroidea extradentata, assembly GCA_003012365.1. Taxonomy (NCBI): domain Eukaryota; kingdom Metazoa; phylum Arthropoda; class Insecta; order Phasmatodea; family Phasmatidae; genus Medauroidea; species Medauroidea extradentata. The sequence goes on from PNEQ01027194.1 coordinate 6,905, forward strand.
TCTTACCATGGTTAAGTATCGTCCTCGATGGCAGTGCCAACTAGTCTATAATTATGTAACGGATTATAATATGCCCCGTTAGATGTCGGGAACAATTCCATCATAAAAATTTCAGTTATTTTAGCAGTACTGCATAAATAGGGAAGTAGTATAATTGAAGACATTTTGTAAGTGACATATAATGAAGAAAAATCTCTAAGATTTCCTCCATCGTAATATTTGCCTTTGTGAGAACACTGAAGTACATACATGTATTATGCAAAACCAAATAAAAATTGTCCATAGTTACAAATCTAAAGACAGGCATCCATAAATAATGTTTAAATACATGTCATATAATAGGCTCGCAAGCCGAAGACAATAACTGGAGTTATGTGGTTGACAGGGATATATTTTGATTCTATAGACACACTCAGTGTTGACATACGACTAAATGTTTTTAGTTATAACCATGCGCGCAACACATACGTCTGACTCTATTTTGTATTTAAATTTAGAACCATAAAACTCACATTTGAAACTAACGTCCCTCTCGTAACCTTTAAAACAGCCGACAATTATGAGTTAACAAGTTCAACCAGGAAATTAATACTTCTTACCGGTCCTAAGTAGTCAATAATGGAATCATTGGTGAATTAAAATTTTTCCGCCTGCTACGGTGGTCATGGAAGAATTACCATTGGTGTCTTGAAGTATACTTTTATACAGTCGTTGTTACTATTTTAAAAACGACACAATTTTGCCGCCCATTCAGTTGTATTGTTTAAGGTTGATTTTGATATACAATCTGTAGAGAAACAAACGCATAATAAGCACACTGGTTTCTTATAAAAACATACTTGCAAAAGACCACTACCAAACTTTGCATTACTGGAACTTGCATACTATTTACTACAGCAGTAGAAGCTCCCCTATTACTATTCAGAGCAATACTTTTCCAACAAATAATATTACGAACATCAATATAATTTATAAAATTAACAATACCAGAACTTGGAATAGCAAAAACTACATTGAAAACCAAAACGATATAAGAATAGTAACACAACACTTTCTTCACAAGAAAAAACCTTACGATTCAAAATCGATGGATCTATACTTCTAGCAACAGCACCCTTCTCAAACGTAATTATGTTCTCCTAAATACTTTCTTGGAAAGTATCTTCTTCGACGATATTTTCTCCTATGGTATGGCATCCTTGTTTACCAGTGTTGGGTGCACGGGCAGTCTAGTTGATAGTTGTAGTCCTCCTTGTTTATGTATTGATAGCTGGATCTGAACTGAGCTCAACTGGCTGAAGCTCAACATGCAGGCAGGTGGCCGGAAGTGATAACGTCGTTTCTTATCTGTGACGCATTTCCGGTTAAAACTCTTTGATAGAGCGCCTTATCAGTGGAACATCGGGTGTAGGCGCCGAGCGAGGAGGCGATCTTGGAACTACCGATAATCATCTACGCTTCCGCCAATGTATAAAAGACTAGGTTAAAAAGTTAAACGCGCCCTTGAACAGTAGACATAGTGTTCTATACGGTTGCTATATGGGAGACATTGGCACAAGAGAAAATTTTTAAAAAATTATTCTACACATACGTTTATTGACCAGCTGAATACAATTGCAACACGTGTTCACAGATCCAGTGAATTTTAGGTACTGGAGTAAATTGGAGGCGAAAATATTAGTAACAAAATTTTGTACGATGAAGTTTATATACTAAGTGTGGCAACATAGCACTGCACTTATTCCCTCTTGCGCTCCATAAATATCTTCCTTATCTTACTACTATTGTTCTGGCTTGCACAATACGAGTGATAGATTCAATTCCGAGCAATCCAAACATGATTCTACATTTACTTGAATTTACATACATAAAATTATACCTGGACGAGCAGCACAATACAGGACTTTCTCTGCGTATTGTTGCCACATTGTGCACGTAAAATGTCGTCGTACAACATTTTGTCAAATACATTTTGTCTTCAATTTTGCCCAAGATTCGCGCGTTGTGCTTATTATGCGTTTGTTTCTGAACACCTGTATAGCGACGTGTCTATCCGCTCGTGTATTACCAACGCCGCTGAGCGTTTCGCCAAAGTTATACGTAGCGTATTAACACGCTTCTTAAACTAATTGAAAAGACTTGTACCAAACTTACGTTAACACGCGTACCTTGTGGCGTACCTTGCACCCGACGATTTCTGCCACTCGACTGTCCAATCACAGAGACTGTCAGTCTAACAAAATGTAATTATTGTCAGCATTGAAGTGTACCTAGTTGGATGGTTGTTTGTTTTGGCATTATTATTTTTTTTTGTTTAAATTAAGCCTTTACACCTACTGTATTTCTGTTTCAGAAGTAATTTTATGTTTGTTGACTACAACAATTTCTTGCGTCCTGGATCAGTTTTTTTTTCTTTTCCTCATTTTCCCATGCTTACTGTTTTCGTTTAACTGTGGCTTTCCCGCGACAATATTCGTCAAATGGCGTATAATTAACTAAACTGTTAATTTAAAAATTAACTATCGTGTATTTAATTATACTCGATCAGCACTGCTGCAAAAATATATTTTATTATATATTTGTTTTTTTTAATCTTTATTCTACTTGCACAATTTTATGCAATACACTTTTTACGAGAATATTTTACAATTTCGGTAATATGGCGAAATTAAAAATTTGAAAACTGTGTTACTTAAAAAAGAAACGGGATACTCATTCAAGAAATGTTCTCGTTTCTAACAATTAACTATTCGATCTAAGCAACCACAATATTTAAGGAAAGTTGATCATGCAGTTGCAGTTTATATGTATACTCAAATTGAAACAGCGGTGATATTTTTCAATTTACGTTTATATGTTTATAAACGGTAATTGCTATGGTGGTGATTGAAAAATAAAAACATTCTAACAAACATTATTATTTTTAATAATCGTCATTAGGTATGGTGCTATAAATAACTACTTCAAACACAAATCATAATATAATATTAAAGAATTACCAAATTTATTCTAAAATAAAATGTGAATATTACCACTTAAGTTTTTCAGTTCGTATTAACTTAAAAAATCCAATACATATTTTGGGCCGCCTTGTGTAATGCTCTTAGTAAGTCAAACATAAGCAATGTTTATGTAACTCTATAGGTACTACACTAGTCATTGTGTTGGCTTCTTAATTTGTGGGAATTATTCCTGCGCTTGTCATTTTAAAAATTCTCTGCTCCATTCTGTGAATCGCCGTACAATAGTACTCTTCCTGGTTTTCAAATTGCCTCTTGCTGCCATATTACGCCCAGTATTTTTCCGTGCATTTAAAACAAGGTTCTGACGTAAACGCTTCTTTATAAACCCGTACGCAACCTTCGTTTATAATGAAAGAACAAAACACAGGCTGCTAGCGAACTGGAAAGTTCCAGTTGGGAGAAGTGTGCAGTGTTTTATCGTATTATAAGAAATACTCACTAGGCTATATCCACTTAACTTTGGTAACTTTTAAGTATTTCAGATAATAAATTATGTACTAATATGTTTCAGTTTTATATTCAGATTTGTATGTTTATTCGTCATAGCGGGAAAAAGAGACACACCTACATTAACTTTATAAATGTTTGTAGTCATGTGTTGCACAAGTTTGTAGTAAAGCATAGCCGGTCCCAATCAGGAGCCTAGGAGCCGGATCACCAGATCCATATCTTATAAACTCAGTCGTCTTTGATACTCCACCTTGTTAGCCTGTTCATCCACCATTTTGATTACTGTTATAGGCTGTCCACTATAAACTGAGCACTCGAGGAAACTTGTAATTAATTAATTTTTTTTTATCAGGCCAATATACGTTAATTTTTAGAGTGTTGAAACGTTTACATTGGATTTTACTTACATGGTAGTTTTCATATTAAAAATAGTAAAGATAACTGTAAATTAGCCGATAGAAAACTATATGCAGTGCTCACTTTATCGCGAACGGCCTATAGTTATCTTGATTCCTAGTTACCTTCATAGGATCCACCTTAAATTACGTATTTTTTAATAGTTATGTAGTTACCATCTAAGTAGGGCTGACTATTCACGTAGTTACTGATCGTCTCCTAGGTGACGCTGATTATTTAGACTTTGGTACAGGGTATTTCCACCAGGGAGCTCGTAGCTCTACCCACCGTCTTGGTTCCAGTGTCGTGTGCTACATAGTATTGGTGTTGTCTGTACTGCTGGTCAGGTCCGTCTCTGTTTCCTAGTCTCACCGCTATCAGCGCTAACCCAATACAGGCGTTTTTTTTTCAGGTACTAGGTGTTAAGGTCTTTAACCTTGACTTAAATTTTCCCCGAACATACGCCATTATTTCTGTGTAGCTCGCATGTTGCTTCACTTAAAATAGCATTTAGTTAAATGTTTCTCCCCCGTTAGTTTCTATCGTTTGGCTCTTTCTTCGCTCTTGATAGACACCATAATATTTCAACACGTTTTTTGTAGAACTTAAGATCTTTTCACACTTATAAATATTCATATTTTACGATCCTTTCTTCCTATAATGTACCATACTAAGAGATGGTGAAATTTCGCGAATTCAATGACCTGCATGTTATAATTAAATTTCCTATGCATTCTCAAGCCCTGTCTATTCGTTCGTTGTCTACTGTTCCACTGAGTAGCAGCTAGTGGACAAATGGTCGGGACTTGAGTATGCATAGGATATTTCATTCTAGCATGCAGCTCATTGAATTCGCGACATTTTACCATCTGTAATCATAGTACACTGCAGGGAATTACTTTAACTCTTATGTTATATTGCATTCTTGTAAGGCGTTGAATATATTTCAATCGTGTCGGTCTTAGAAATTTTTATTTCGATAAGGTGTTAACAAGTAGTGTATCTTAGTACTAGTTTACCTCGTGTAGTACATGTCTTCTTCTAATTCTTGGAAAATGTTGTTCTTGTTATGCTTTGTCAGGGCTTGGTAGAATTTGCATAATGGGTAGGCCCTTCATATAACGCGTTTTTAATACTGAAGTCATAACAGATACAAACTAACCGAACCTTACCTGACTATCTACCATGTCGCATGTACAACCTTGTCTCTGTTCATTCTTTAACCTAACACAATTTTCCTTTGTATGAAACTCATAGTATTTTTTAAACCTGTGTATAACTTTTAAGTATTTTTATCATGTTTTGGGTTTTACAGATTTACACGTGCTAGACTTCTTCAAATTTAAGTATTTGTCCCGTACTGGTTCTGTGAGTTTATTTATCATGATTTGTTTAGTTTCAACTTTTTTGCAGTTACGTTCGTACATGAAAGTTTCACTTTGCAATAAGCTTCATAGAAAAAAAATATGTTTATGTGTATATATGCATAGGCTGATGTATCGAAATCATTCTGGAAGTCTTGGATCGGTGAACATGTGATAAAAGTAACCTTTTCGTACCTAGTAGATGAAACTGTCGGTGTCAAAGTAGGACAACTGCAAGTCATCACCGTACTTAGTCTTCATTGTATCATAGTGGAAATTATACATAATTACTTTTGACAAATCAAGTACAGCAAGGCTGGCACAGATGGGATTATCGAACTAAATTGATTTGATCATTTGGTAAAGGGCACATGTCCAAAAATGCAAAAGTTTTAGGAAAGAGAAAAAACTGTATAACTATTAAAAACATTTTCATAAAACAACTATAATATTTCTTTGTGCTTATTATATAAATAATTACCAAGTAACACAGTATTTGAAGAATTTACAGGAATATGTTAGGTGTGAAAAATTTCTGATCACTATTGTTCACAAGTTTAACACATGAAATAAAGGTTCACAGATAATGTTCATATTATTTAAAAATCGTCTTCGGGTGTTTCATTCCTTTCAGTAGTTGGTCAATAGTTTATTTGTTCATTGTAGAAAGGCAAATGTTTGTCAGGAATGTAGTGAAGTCATTTTTTTATGTCCCCGATTTTTTTACATTGACAGGGAGTCGCTCACTGTAGGCCGGAAAATCTTTCACTGTTGGCAAGTTTGTACGAAGACCTGCTCATTCTTACGAAGGAAAATCTTCTGATACCAGTCCATCAATCCACTCAGAAACATGTAACACTCCAGGATTTTCATAATCATATACAAAGTAACAATATTTCGAAATCTGGAAAGTGATTTTGTCCTTTCGAGCAATATGTTTGCCTAGAGACGAAATTGAGAGCTTTTTATAATAATATCAGGAGTTGTAACATTTTGAACAGAAAATTTGATTGTAGTTGATAACTCCACAATCAATGTAATATACTGATCTTCCGTATAAATTCTGTCTTCCGTATAAATTCTGTCTTCCTTTTCTTATTTTTCGTTTCACAACAGAGAAGTTTCTATCACAGTCATTAAATGAATGTCCCCTAATCGGAAAGTAATTATATTTTTTTTAAATCGCCAATCGGACGCCAATGCTAACAGAAAACGCACTACCGTAGGCTATGGTTTTTTGTTCTGCCCTGGACAGTCATCTGAGAAAATGCGTAGTTCATTCAAAGTATCTTCGACACATTCATCGATGTAATTATGTAAAAATGTACAGACTTCGTTTGACCCTTTATAGACTTCCCGATCATGGTATGAATAAAACTTTGCTTTGTTGGTTTTCATGTTGTGGACACACAATTCCAATACCCACAACTGGCGATAGTAAAATACCTCCTGGAAGGGAATATTGGGCAACGGAAGATTTTGCATGTAATCTATTGCTATTCCACCAATGGTATCGTTTTGCAAACGATTATCTTCTATTTCCTTCACTTTCTTATAGTATTTACTTGCTCGGCGCTTGTGGACGAGTAACTCGACGGTGGCAACGCGTTTCGCTGTGTCATTTAAATGAGGACTACGTAACTTTTGTTTACATTCTTCGTAGAATGAGCAGGCATAAATTTGAGGCCGTCCAAACGATAAGTTGAAATTCTCTTGAAAGTATTTCAGAAAAAAAACTTATACTTAACACTCACTGTCTTTCATAGCAGTGTACTTATCGACGAACATGCCATACATTTCTTTTACATTCAAATTTGCAGGTTGGTATTTCTAGGTAATATCGTTTTAATAATGTATCTCTTTTACATCAAATGACTCTATGAAGTCATGGATATTCTTACATGTTTCACCTGGAACAGTCTTTTCACGAGAGCCAATAGATTTCCCTCGTCTATCTTTCGTTGACTTACCAGAAACTCTAAATATGCACAAACTTCGCACCTTTTTGGAGAAACACAATGCAAACTGATAAAAGCACGCTTGCACACTGGTATTCGGGTACCATTAAGACACACGTGATGTGTAAAATTGTGAACTTTCGGTCATGACTGTTAAGCATCTTGACGTTTCATTTTCCTAACTGAAAGAGTAGCTTGAATCAGATTCTGAAGATATGCGTCCTGGGAAACTTTAGTGTCAAAATCATATATGTGGCTCAAGATAGTCATCTGATCCTCATCTTTGAATGAACTAAAGCCGTATCTGGTACACCTGAACAATATTTACGCAAATTTAGTTTGTAAGGTTTCAAAACGGTTTTAATACAGAATGCACTATAAACGTTACACAATCACTATATGGAATCAAATGTTGAATATACAAAACATGTTTAAAAATATTTTTAACTAATTCAATATTACAGCAATGCTATAATGGTCACAAAATAATTTTCAACGCAACTAATTAATTTTTTTTTTGTTTAAACACTGATTTTATTAATGCAATACTAATAATTAAGAATAAATTTAGTTAATTAGCATATAATACTCTGTTTGAACATATTAACATTAATAAAGAAATCATGTTCAGACAGTAAAAAAGTGACAGATGTTAGCTGCAAGGATCGAACCATCAATCTTCATCTCCGCATGCAAACACTCTACCACCATTGTACCAACGAGACACATGTCATGCAAGTGCTTATATTACAATAACGAGTTTTTCACGATTATGTTAGCGTTTCATTTATCCAGCAACACATACAATTACCACGCATATACTATACTTAAATACATTTTTACTTACCTGCAACATGGTCCAGGTTTCCTTGCTACAATGGATTTGTCAACATGGTTGATGTGCTGCAAACCTTTAACCTTCGCGGTCTTTATTACAACGGACCTATAACTATCTTTGTTTGTAGCACCTTTCTGTCTTGTTTTACAAACTGTAGATACATCAGCATCCGAACTCTCTTCGGCACTTGACATATTTTCTTATTATTCCTGCGATAGCCCTAATAACAACTCCAACAACTCCGATTCTCACGCAATACTTAAGATTGGATCACGTGAGCATCATCCCACTACACTAGCGTACGAGCTCACATTCGTTGACAAATGCCTACCGAGCCCATGATTCCGTCATGACGCAAACCACTTCTTCGTTCAGTTGGAAAGAGTTACATCCATTCGTTCGGGTGGAAAAATACACATCTACTAGACATGTGTCATACTCGAAATGAACTGTTAAAACCTGTGAGCTCCAAAATAGTATGACTTGTCAGAAGTGTTCTTTTTGCGTGGAACAACGTACACACTCTCGTAGTTTACATGCATAGGAAAAAACCCATTTTGACAAAAACTGGACATGTGCCCTTTTCCAAATGACCAATTCCATTGCTTCGTGCCCAAGTTTCACATGCGACAGGTTTTCTGTGTAAATAATTATGTCTTTTATGGCAGGTTTTTCAACGAGTTTCTTGAGTCGCCTTTTATTACACACGACTCATTTTTTGTCTGTTGCTCTGGTTTCAAATGATCTTCCAGTAGACCGCATTGTTTGCCTCTCATGATGTCTAGGTCTGTACTAGACCACTTAAAATGTCTTACAGGTAAAAGCAGGCTCATATTCCAACCATACGAGTTATTTATATCCATGTACTGTAGATAAGTTGCTAGTTGCGTATGATTATATTTATCATTATCACACATGTTTTAGAAACACAGTGTCGCTTCACGCACTAGGCCATACTCCCTCGAATGCCTCTCTCAAGAAAAAAGTACATGTTACAAGCTGTCAGAAGTTCGAGCATCACTGCTGTAGCCTTCAGCATAACATCGAATACATATCCGGGAAAACACGCATAATACCACATTCCAGTTCGTATGTTTCAAGGCAGAGGCTGCGAAAGTTCTCAAATACATCTGTGAGTAGGAGAACATCTGTTTTCAAATAGATGACTGAGTAATTCTTTAGAGTTTTGCTAGCGAATTTCTCCCACACAGCCTGTGCATATTCGTAGTACACTATGTTTACATTTTCTTAACATTAATAGTTTCAGATTTAAACCAGAGGACTCATGCAGTCGGACATATGTACACATGTTGGGTCATGTTTTCGTTTCGAACAGTTGGTTCAATGTTAAGTAACCATTAGACATAAACATATGATGGCTAGCGTTGTCAGGAGTCAAGTTACCGCTGTTAACATACTAAGAGATATAGCATTTTTTAATCGTGACATGAACTTGCTGACTACATAATTGCATCGCTTACCGATTAGTAAATATAGTTGGTTATAAATTTCGTGATAGAACATACAGACGAGCCTTCATGAACATAATTATTTTCTATTACATAAATATGTTTGTGTTTGAATGATTTTTTTTTAATTTACGTTTTTCTAGTGTGTAATAGTTTTAGTTTCTTTACCTCTCCTGATTACATCATCAATGGGCAATGTGTTATGAATAGGTTTTTTATGTTCATTGAATAGGGTTTCTGCTTTTCGATTTCGAAGTGTTGTGGTGAAAGAAAAAAAAGAAAATTTTGCTAATGTACTGGGTGCGTATTTTCCCTAATGTTGGATTTAATTGTGTTTAAGTTGTTAAAAAAAAATTATCTCGCGAAAATGTTGTATCTCATTGCATACGGGTTAGTTACGTAATGTAAATTTTAAACTTACTTGTAAACTTTAGGAAGTAAGGTATTCCTACCTTATAATACATCAATAAAAAGTCGTTTTCTTAGTAACGTAACAAATAGTCCTTGGGGAAATCTTTACTCGATAGCAAACTCTGATATATGTTTTCGTGAGACTCGACAAGCTGGTAGGTTCTAGTTGGAATACTGGTACATACAAACGCAGAGAAAATGTTTTGAAGTAATAATATTGCTTAACATATTTTACTGTGTGCTGCAGGTTTCCTTGTAACGAATATCATTTTCAGGACACAATAACAGGTAAGTTTAAGTTACAATGACGGGAGAAAGAATGCAGCCGTCGGTTGTATGGTACATCAAGATGTTAACATGTCTTTACATGGTAGAGATTGACAAACATTATTACAGTAGGATAGATATACTCGGAACCAAAAGGGTAATTTAATTTGTATTCAGTACAATGGATTTATACGTCGTGATGTTGAACATACGATGTTTCTCGGGCAGGCGAAATAACTTTTGAAAATATGTTACATAACTCTACGTACAAGTATTCGCCCTCTAGAATCTACAGTGTAAAAGTTAATTTTTTATCCGTTATATATATATATATATATATATATATATATATATATATATATATATATATATATATATGTTAAGCAGTAACTATAATCAGCGATAAATAGTAATAAACTTACATAGTTTTTGAGTTCCAAACAAAGGAATAAGTAATCGCTAGCACATACTTTATATTTCGTTCTTACTGTTAGAATTCTTATTTCAGTCGTGTATAGGCTTTATGAAATCGTAAAATCGCCCGTGAGAAATGTTAATTTATAGAAATTCGGTTTGGTGTTAAAGTTGGCGGCATTTGTACCAACCGTCTGTTACACACACGACTTTCCCATCAGCTTTATTCTAGTCGCGTCACAAATTTAGCAGAACATTTATCGTGTATTTAATAATGCTTAAAGCATTAGCTAAAGCGAGGCTGGTATTTACATTGCAGGCATCTGGCCTTCCGTATAACCCCTTAATCCATTAAGTTCTCTAGTAAAGAGTTAAGCTTAAATACAATAGTTAATTTATTAGTTTCGGTCTAAGGACTAATGTTGGTGCTTCTCTTACACCTGTAATAATTTTCGATTTTCGCTGTTATGTTTTTGATAATACTATGGGAGATATTCATGAATAGCTGAAATATTACAAACAAATTTAATTTTTAATGTAAAATATTTTTGTGTGGGCTGTCTAAACATACGCTTCATTACGCCTGTATCGTAAGCGTATACTATGAACAGCAGTCAATATGCTTTTATCAGTCATACAATAAAGTACCTGCTTTTTAATACTTATCTAACCGAAAATGTATGTCTCGGGCTTTCAATCAGACTGTAAACGAGATATAGTTACGTTTAGTTAAGATGACACATAATTATCGTGTAATGACAGCAGAAATAATAATATTATTGGCCTGGTATTTACATTCCAGGCACCTGGCCTTCTGCATTACCAGTTAATATATTCGTTGCTTGACACATCGTTCTCTTACGTATTCACCTAATGAGGAATGGATACAGTGCACTTCACGTAAAGCGTGGTGGCATGAAAACTGTAGCGCATATGAGGAGACACTAAAGTTTGTGTGTGATTTGTGTTAATGAAGCTCCAGACTTAGGCTAGTCTTTACTAGAGGAGTGTTATAATTTCCATTTTGCAATGTCTTAGCTCTTATGGCTTTCCATTTTCGTTTAATAAATATAGTGTGTGACGAATATCTTCACACAACGCATCACATCCTGAGCACTGTATTTGGTCTGACTTAACAGCCGAATTTACTTGTTTTCCACCTCCTTTATTCTTTATCAGAATTTTTTCTCCTTTTCTTTTTGAACTTGAAGCAATTGATTCTTATATGGCAAACTGGAAATTATTTCAAACGTTTGCTTCTTTTATTCCGTTCCGTTTCCTCACATCTTTTTGGAAATGGAATGAGTTATCTTGGTGAAACGGAAGTTGTAGAGCTGATAGCTGAGCAACCTGGCTTGTTTATGTCTAAGACGATTGATGGTTCACACGTCGGAGGAGGAGTCACGGAATTAGGATGGGCTACTTTAGAAACAGGCGTACGAGTATCTTGAGATGTATGATATGTTGCCTGTCTTGAGTCAACTTCTCTGTCCACGTCCAAATATTCTGCTCTGTCATCCCTATATTCTACATTACGTTCACGACTTTCTGCATAATCAGTGACACTAGAAGGAAGAAAGTCTTCGTCTGTGAACACATCAGGATTTATAGGCCAGATGCCACATGCTGTAAAAGCATTTCCTGCTTTTTCTAATGTTGCACATTTTTCATAGGTTTTCCTGAACAAATTACAAAAGTGGCAAGGGGCTATATTTTTTCCAGGACGTGTCATTAACCATATGCTGCATTCTGCAGCATGGAAAGCTTGTATCTAGTGGTTGCATTTTATGGCTGCTATGGGGTGGAAGTGTCAACAAATGTATGATATGGTCACGGCAGAAGTTTATTGCTTCTAGTGATAGACGTGATGAATGGTTATCCAGCAGAAGCAACACAGGATTATCACTGTCGGCTCACACATTTTCCTGAAAGTGACGAATCCATTGCATGGACCGCCCGGAATTTACATAACCTGAGTCAGAACACGTTAGTATAGTTTCTGGAGGAACTACATTTAGAAGTTCATATAACATTCGCTTGCGTGTAAATATTATTGCAGGTGGAACAAAAATACCACTGCCACTCATCGAACACACAACTGTAATATTTTCGCCCGTTTCACCAGATGAGATTTTACCAACAATCTTCTTCCCTTTTCTCGTGATCTCTTTTGGAACCTTGTTTGGAACAGTTGGAAGACCACTATCATCCACATTAAAAATTGCACTTCGTGGGAATCTGTACTTGTTGTACAAGGCAGACGAGTTGTCGTAGAATATCTGAACTTGACTCTTGTTGAACCCCATAATCCGGCCGAGGCTCGTCTTCTGTGGTGTTCTGAGAGACAAATTATGTGTTTCAATAAATCGATAGGCCAAATATTTTTCTGTCATTTGCGTTGCTTCATCGAAAGGGTGGGTGAATCCATTCGATTCCGCGCAGTCAAAGTCGAGTTTACGCAATGTCTGCAAAGCGAGCCCACAAAATCGGGCATTCAAGTCTCTACGGTGGGTTACTAATTCAGCTTCTTATTCAACTGAAAAAAAACTGGTTTATACCGGTCTAGAGATGTAACACCCGTCCCAACTTTTAGACGCTTGCGCAATATAGACTCGTCGATACCTAGCTTAGCAGCAATTTTTGTTTTGGAAGAGTCTTCTGCAAGCTTCTGCTCTGCAACTGCTAGCATTTCCGGTGTGCAAGCCTTGGCATTGGTTTTTCTGGTGTAATGTCTGAATTATATATGTGTGTATATACACATATATTTATTTATTTATTTATTTAAGAGTCGAATTCACGATTTGTACTTAGCTGCTGGAATTCAAAAACGATTATTAATCATTCTGAATAGGAAGGCATCTGGAGGGTCTTTAAACTGTTTTAAAATGACTTTGCAAAAGTTATAAAATTTTATTCCTGTTACAGGAGGTGATACTATGCCGGCAATTCCCGTTTACCTTTAAAGCACCCTTCGACAATGTAAATTAAAGTATAATTTATATGCACTTATAAATCCTGAGGCACTCGTGCGATAATTTAGCGCAGTTTCTCTTATTTCACTATAAATACTACGACCCATGACAAATAATTTTTCAAAGAATTTTATATGTGCATGTTGGAAATCCGCAGGCGAGGGGCAAAGGCCCGCATGAAACACGTTGCGCGGATCTTTACCCCTCATTGGTTGAGGCTGCTTGCCCCACAACGCAGTCTGTCCTGCGCGCTATTTCCGCTGCTACCTGTATCCGGGGCAACTTCAACTACAACCAATGCAAAGTAACCATAAAGACGCGCAGTTTTCCCCTGCGGTTGCATAAAATCTTCTCATTCGTTGTTACCAACGCCACGCGGTATTTCGCATTGCTGTAAAATTACTTCTGATTACATGACATTGATTCTTACCTCATTATGTTTACTTGTTGTTATGCACTGGCACGACACACGCGCTAATAACACACATAATGGTCACACATTTCTCTAGTATGTCAGTGTTGCCAAGATTTTTCATTTATACGAAATATTCCAGAGCACGGAGCCAATTCTTGAAATGTTGCGAGATTATTCCACTGCGAATTCGCTGGAAATTCCGTAACGAATTCCATTTTGCTATTCTTGAGTGAAAATAACTTCGAAATGTGCGGAAAAATAGCACATGCTCTTGGGGTCATGAGATACGATTCCGCAACGCCTTGAAGTCGGCAGCCATGACACTTTTAACGTGTATTTCTACAACCTCACACTTTTAAACAAACAAAAGAAATTAATAAAGTACTGCAGAGTGTCCGCGCGTATTTTTATTTTATGTAAATCCTTTGCTTGTTCATTTTAAGATACACGATCGAAACAAATCATTAATTTTATAATGAAACATGCATTTAATGTTTCATATATGTGTAGTGCAGTATTATATGTATAATGAATCCGACAATTTGAGCAATAGTGTAGTGTAGCGCCGACCCCCGTAGCTCAGTTCGTTGAGCCGCCGGCTTTGGTGCGGGGGGGGGGGGGGGTCTGGGTTCGATTCCCAGGTCTGGCTGGGTGTAAATTTGTGTTTGTCCATTTGGGTCTCAAAAATTGTCACTATACAAATTGTCTCACGCAAAGTACTGGGGTCACTCAAATTAAGTCACATTAAAGGGGGGAATGTTTGGTGCAGTGTTGATGCGGAAGCCTCCGCGTCACCGCTGCACCAACCATTAAAAAAAAAGTGGTAATGGCGCTTGGCCAAACGCTGCATGCACAGAATTTTTGAAAGTAGGTTCGAGGCGCCTCACCTTCCTCTTGTCTTTTTTATGTAACAAATTCATTGACGTTTTGCAATTTTAGCTAAGTATATAGATTATTTTTTTTATCGTTTTAACGTAACTATTCGAAGTTCCATAATATGTGGACCTACTGTGATTTTACTTACGCAAATTACGAGTAGAAAATTATGCTTACGAAAAAATAAACCAACAACCTACTTTTAGCTATCTCTACTTTTGTGGTGACTTAAATTTATGTACCTACTATAATAGTTCAATACGAAAACAATTTTACGTAGCAAATGTAATCTTTATAAACAGCCGTCCACGTTTTAAAATAATTCCGCGTCGTTGTGTTCACAAAATAGAAGCAAGATGGCAGCAGTGTCCTGAAATTCTAATTAAAATTACTTGCAAACTAAACGTCTCTTGATAAAGACTTTGTGACTATGTGTACGCAATAATATTCCATTATCAAATACGTTGCTTGGTAATTATAAATATTTTCATTCTGATTATATTTATACGCATGCGAATATTGCACGCGACCACAGAACAAAGGATTTTTTTCCCTCCAGAAGATGCGTTCAGTGCGTCATACAAGTAGAGCGTTCTTTTCACTCGCAGATTTCTGCCACGGGATTGTGACCGGAAGTTTGAAACTGAGGAAGATCTCGTATTAATGATTCGGCACTTAGGAATTTCAACTCAAGAATACCATTCTGTTATAGTGAGATAAGTATTTCGAAATTTAGTAAGTGAGAATCGGCAATTCGAAATATTGTCGTATCAACTCAAGAATCGACCCCCAGGACCTTTACCACACAAGGATTATTGCCCCATTTTACTCTAAAGTTTCTCTTAACAGGCCTAATTATTCCGAGGCTCATGAAAATGAATATGCCTATAACTCACTGTGAAAGATTCCAATTCAATCATTTCGCACTGAAAAAAATACTTGATAGAAACGAAAGTAGTGTAAGGGTTGCCTAACCACATGAAAACATATAAAATGGCTTCAGAATAAAATCAGGAATCTTTAAAGTCTGCGTGTCTCTTCACAATTCTAGTAGGTGGCGCCCTTAGCAGCAAGGTCTTCAAAGCAAGCCAACGAGGGTGAAGTGAGGTGACCAATAATATCCATGCCCGAGCCGGGATTCGAACTTACGACCTGACATTGTAGAACCGTGCCTAACCGACTACGCTACGGAGGTCGGTTTTCGTGCTCGACTCTTGTAGCCAGTTATGAGCTACTGTGTGACGTCACACACGACTTAGTGCAATGTCAGGAGATGAGAGAGGAGTCGGCCATGGTCTTTGTTAAGGAACCATCTCGGCATTCGCCTGGAGCGATTTCTGGAAACCATGGAAAACTCAAATCACGATGGCTGGAGCCAGGGATAGAACACGGGTCCTGCCGAATGCAAGTTACCGTTGCGCCACCTGGCTTGCTTCCGTGCGTCCGGAAAAAATGTTCAAATGCGCTTCAGTTTGAAAAACATTAACACGAAAACTATCATATATATTAAAGCCCTTGCAGCTTAGCAATGCATATTAAGTTTAATGAAATTCGGAACAATGTTTCCTCAGATGGGTTAAATTATAATAATCATAGAAACACAGTTTTGAAAATATGTCTGTAAGATGAACGAAAAAAAAATCAAGTAACCATGATTTTAATAAATCTGTTTTTTTTTTTTTTTTTTTTTTTTTTTTAGTTATATCGTGCCAAAACATACAAATGCCGCAATTATAAAAATGTATACACAGGATCAATAAAAACTTCAAGTTTGTTTCTCTATATTATACGTGTACCAAGATTGATAAAATTAGACACAGTATTTGCAGCGATATGTCACGTTACGATAAAAGTAGAAAAATTATCCGGCTCAATAAACCTCAGGGAAACGTATCCTCGGATATATCGTGTTAGCCGATGTGCAAAAAAAATGGCCACCATTATAAAAATTAACACAGGAAAAACTAATTTCACAAAAGTCAAGTCAGTGTGCTAATTCTAACGAACTCGAAAAAAATAATATTACCTCAAGTGTCATACCTTGCTAAAAATATAAAAATGGCCAAAACTATGAAAATGTAAACCAATAGTGTACGAAATACACATAATTAAAGTCAACTTAGTATGTATCATACGTGTACTGTGTTTAATGAAATTCGGTGAAAATTTCCTCAGATATGACATACAATGATAAAACAAAAAAAATATGGTTGTAATTTTGAAACTATGCGGAAGGTAAGAACTATCAACATTAAAGTCAAATCCCATTACTAGGTTCTTTATGTGTACCGTGATTCATTAAAATATGAAGTCCTGTTCCTTAGATATCTCGTGTTATCGACAAATTTGTATTAGATATCATTTTAAAATCTTTAATACGGAATAAATTAAATACACCAAAGCAAAGTCAGATTACTAAATGTGTGTACTAAGTTTTATGAAATTCGTTCTCGGGTTCAAAATATTTAGGCGCACACACACGCGCACCAACACACGCGCGGCCAACTTACAGACACGTACAGAGAGACAGGTGATTTCTTTAGCCCCCTTTTTCTTCGGAAATATGGTGGGGATAAACATTACTACAATTCATTAACATAAAATAAATGAGAACGTAAATAACTTCGAAACTAAAACGTGAACATAAAAATTAAGATAAAATAACAAATATTGCACGGGAAGTTAAAAAATTAATATATAAAAATTAATTTGTAAATAAATTATTAAAAAAATAAAATTATAAGGGAAATAATAAAGTTATACATATAACTAATAAACAATGTGTTTATGATTACACGGAGAATCATATGTTGAACTACCCAAACACTGCCAAACACACTCGAATTAATCCTATAGAGGAACGTTCCCAGTCTTTTCGCCCCATTAATACATTGAACTTGAAGGAACCCTGTACATTAATTTTATGTGGTACGGGTGTTAAGACATTGTTTTCATTTAACTATTAATAGAGTTGGCGTTAAGGAAATAGATTACATTATTTCATTATTTCCGATAAACCTGGCCAGCAGGTAGATTATGGATCTTTCCGTATATGGCGTCTAAAATATATGTCGCCACGCGCAAGACTTACACCGTATGACATTGAACGGAAAATTCGATTATGTTTCTCCTTGCCATAAGCTCCTCGCCGTGCGTAAGGCGTCTTAACTTTTACGCAAAATAACATGAAGTTGGTACGCCCGACGCTTAGAAACTCGTGTCGCGTACAAGAGTTTAAGATTATTATGACATTTTCTCTATGCGAATGAATAAATTACAAGGATGCAGATAGGTTAAATTTGTTTATAAAGGGAAACATTTGTTTCTTTTGAAATGGAAACTAAATACTAAAATCTTAAAAATAAAGGTAACTTAACCAGATCAATAAATAGGAATATTCCCTTACATGTAAGGATAATTGATATATCTTTGCATAAATAAAAACCTCAATGTACAGTCAAATTGCACAAATATGTTGAACAAATTTCGTAACATGTACACAGATTTATTTTTACACAGACTGAAATTGGTTTACCTGTAAAGTGTCGATAGCGGTTCGACCGCTCGGCTCAGTTGGTGCGACCGGCTTTGGTACGATGGGTCCTGGGTTCGATTCCCAGGTCTGGCTGGGTGTAAATTTGTGTTTGTCCATTTGGGTCTCAAAAATTGTCACTATGCAAATTGTCCTACGAAAGTACTGGGGTCACTCAAATTAAGTCACATTGAAGGGGTAAAAAAAAGTGATAAGCGCTCCTGGCTGCTGAGTCATGGGTCACGGGTTCGATTCCCGGCCGGGAAGGTAGCATTTACAGTCACTTCCTCGATTCAGGACTGGGTGTTTGTGTTCGTCTTGTCTAGGTGCCACACGTCATCGTACAATTACGACAATTACACGATAACAAAGTGACTGGGGATTACATGACTTAGCCAAATTAAAGGAGGAAATGTTTGGTGCAGTGGCGAGGCGATAGCCTTGCCATTATATCAAAAATGTTTATAAAAAATAGCTGTATGGTCAGCGTTTTGGGCTGCTAAATGGAAGTTTTGTAGCTGGATTGTTACTGCAGCTGAACATTTTAACATTATTATTCATATTTCGTGTTCTATGTACAATAAAAATTTAAATATCTCTAAAATGCGATTAAAGATAAATTTTCGATAAGGAATTTTTCCATATATGTAAATCTAATTTGCTTCCCTTACATGTAAGTAGATTCAACCTAATTTTTGTGAGAGTGTATTTAATGATAATAAGAAATATTTATTATTGTGCAGTGTACCGTTCCTCAGCAAGACAATTCATTGGTACATTTGTGATAGGTGTCATAAAATATACTTCGATTAAAATTCCGGAATCTCCTGCATATGTTGTGCGTTTACATTTTAATCTAAGAAATTAGTGTACCAATATGCTGAGGTTGTAAAAATTATGCTTTACATACTGTTTCCTATCTAATGCGAGCGTTTTCTGCGAGACACGTAGCCGTACTGAGATCATCGAGAAGTACTGACATTTACATTTGATTATATTTTACATAATTTAAATATGTATAGGTAACTTACATATTTTGTTATTGTATGTGCGAATATTTGTGAAAAAGTCAATGGTGGTAAGCTCGTGTCTAGAATTTTTTCTGAAACTTGTTGGATGGAGAAGTGATTTTAAAATTGCAATAATTTATTATGTTTGAAATAATAGCGTTGTTATACTGTTCCTGATGTTATTAATAGTGACAAATTTTTTCACATTGTGGTCACAATAATACTCAGTATTTGTATATACTGCATTGGTATTCATATGGGTACATATAATATTTAAAAACTACAGGGATTTAACTAGAAGATATATCCTGTACACAACACTGCCGCCTGTTGACCACATGCTTGAGTGGCAGTGAAAGTATGTGACAAATATGTGGCATAAAAGGTTAATGTGGCTGTTTTCGGGATTAAGTTATTGTTATCGTATGTACATATTACACAGATCCTAATTAATACTGAAAAATTTCTGCTAAATTTATTAAGTCGGATTCGATGCAACATTCCATGCTTGTTATGTACGGTATCCACTCGTACACGGCGGGCGCGCCGATAGTAGTGAAAGCATAAAGCATTTTATAATTTACAGTAGTTTCTGTATTTTATGTATAGGAAATAAGTATTTCCAATTCAACTTAGGAAGCAATATCACTACTTTCAAGTAAATTTACTATTTGTACAGTATAGCAAAGCGATTATAACCTCTGCTGGCCTCTCAGTGGTCAGGACAAATGTGAGGCTATTCAATCCGTCTCCGTTATCTCTTATAGTGTTTTCATATAAGTTTACGCACAAAATTACTTCTATCAGTTGTGAAACGACTACGTTTAGTGAACCTGTGTTCCGTTTACTGTCGGTTATGATGTAACACCTTAACTTAGGCACACGTTTTGGGTGCTTTAGCTGAGACTGTGTGAGGGTACTGTCGTCTTGAACTTGGCACGTCATAATATATCGGTGGTCACATTGTCATGTCAGACGTCTTACCCGAGTCACGTGAGTGTTGTGACGGGGCCAAAACAGATCCGTAGTCGAATTGCTGAAGTTTTAATTTTTACGGACTAATTTCAGGCGATTGAAAGGGTGGTTTATTACTGCAGGTTATGCCCGATTCCAGTACATTTTTTTGTATGTCTGAACCTCTGGGCACGACTCAAGTGACAATGCCGACAGCGAGTAATAGAACCACGTTGATATACACAATCCAGACACCACAGTATTCTCTTTTATACATACTGTATTATCCAATCATCTAGCCGGTTTAACACCGTATACAGATTTTCTACCAACCAGTCTTTGTACCTCTTGACTCAGGTATGTCGGTAGGTAGGGACAGTAAGCGCATGTGTACTCTATACTCCGCAAACACTCACGAGAGATTACGTAGTCTCCAGACCCGGCTACACATACCTTGAGTCTATAAGCAGTTTACAGAATCGGAGTTATTTTTGTTGTTACGCAACACATAGCTAAATTAACTTCGATTTTTGGTTATTTGAAATGCCATGTGTTCGTCAATTTGACAGATGGACTTCGATGTCATTTAAACAAACTAATATTTGACATATTTTCTCACTTCTGCGTTCGTTACTTATAACTGGCTTCACCTTTGATCGTGTCCTTCGAAGTAGCAGCCACTGAGGCAGAAGCTTAGCTTATCATTACAAAGCTAGCCGTTAGTATTCCCATGTTAGAACGTTCCTAACGCTTTTATTTTATGTCGGGGAAGAAACTGTTGGTAGTATATAACTGTGAGTTTATATGTAAAAGGGGCATTGACGTTAACTCATATTAATAAGTAAAAGAACTAAAGAAAATGATTTTTTGACACAACATTAACAGAACCACACTTGGTTTCATAAAGACACGTTAGATCCGGCTTTGTGATACCGAATTAAGAACTTTACAGTCATTATTTTATCACATACCTGTAAAATTATATCTCACTCTTTGAAAACCAGGATTCTGAGGACACAGGTATTTCCTCTATGATTTCCCTAATTTTTTTTTTTTTTTTTTTTTTTTTTTTATATACAATTTTACACGTTTGACAATTAAAATAATTTTGTAAATGTACCGCGTATTTGTACTGAAATTGCGACCTTTTCGAAAATGTCGGTTCAGGTGCCCATATTTTATTCCTTAAGAAATATGACAACAACATACATTTATGTACTTTTTTGGAACATGGCCTACTTCACAGAGCTTTCAATATAATTCCACCTGGCAATTATAGATATATATTGTATATAATATTTTGTGTACAATATATCTCAGAAATCAACGAACATATTTCCACTAATTTCAGAAAACAATATTTAACACGACAGGCCACCAACTGATTGTTTGTATGATAACATTTACTTCAAAAATAGTGACTTTGCAAATATTTTTAGGAGTTTTACAATACTCGAAAAAGAATATGACGGGTAGATACGAAACTTGAAATGATAGTTGCTTAAAACAAGAAAAAATATGCAATTATAAGTGAAACCTTCCGAATACAGATTTAATACATGTTTTAAAATACAGTTATTTCTCCTAACTAAACCAAATTTTCGCGCTGCCATTAATGAATTAAACATTTGGAATTGCTCATGGAAACACATTCTAATGTAATATGTTTAGGAAAATCGGCCTCTTATAAAATAATTACGGTTTTGCGTATGTCTAAAAATTTGGAACGATCCAGCACATCAAAACTAGTAAACATTTTCGTTTTTTGTTAAATTAATGACTGTAACTTATATTTTCCGAAAACGTACATATATTTTTAAGGACGGCTATGATAAACAACTTTTGTATCTATGAGTGTTTAGTAGACTAGTATAACAGTATAGCGAATAAATTTTTAAACATATCTTTACTAATACCAGATAGTTAAGTACCTTAAACAGTAAGGTAAAATTACTTACAAAAAATTAAGTACTTTATTTTTAATTTCATTCATAATACTTTCGTTTGAAATATGATATGATAAACACAAGTACAGGCTACTAATTGTTCAAAACAACTATCAATTTTGAGCTTATTACAAACAGTAACCGGCCTATGTATTGTACGTATCGGAATAAAAACATAAAAAATTTAAAAGTGCCTTAAATTTTATGTTTTAACATTTAAATGATACATTTTTGGAGTTGTATTTAATTTAAAATGCTATTTAATTTATTTCAAGAACGTTCTGAAATTCCGTCGCTATAATTTAAGCGGCATTTTATTTATAATTATTACTTTGTTTTTGCTTTAAGGTCGTGCATTCTCTCTTGTTTCTACTTTATTTGCGATGTTAAATTTTTTTCCCCCCAACAAGAGCAGGTATCTAAATGTTTGGCAGTTTTGTTTAAAATCGTCTTTCTACATGTAGACTGATTTTTTTTCAAGACAGTAAATAATAAATCACCTAATTAATGATATTCTGGTTGACTTTTTTGACGCAAGTGTAGAATTTTTTGTTAAAAAAAAATAGTTACCACGGCAAAAACCATTTTAAACAAAACTGCCAAAACGATTTTGATATCTGCTCTCGTTTAAGCTTGAAACAATAATGCAGGGGAAAGCAGTAGAAACAAGAGGGCATGGCCTTAAGGGCACTACCGACGCAAGAGCGCCGGCGAGAACACGAATAAGGGATTTCACGTTAAATTGTATAAGATGTAGTTCAGTACCTGGCGAAGCTACATACAAGCCACTCCTGACTTCTCAACTCACCTCGGTGCTCAATCACATTGCTAGAGGATCCTTATGGCTGTTTTATTCATTACTCAGAAAAGCAAATACAAATTCCCATTAACAAAAAAGTTCAAAGCACCTACTTATAATTTTTCCCCACATTTTTATTCCTGTACACAGAACACGGTTTTCTGGTAATGTGATGTAAAAGGTGGCTGAGGCCAACCATATTAATTTTGCTGTTGTTTAAATCGCTATTCATGAATTTGTTTATGGATCTGAGATAAACAGCGCTCACACATATATTAATCGACGTTGCAGAAAGTTACCTAAAAATAGTCGACAATTGTGATGGTAATTTTTCAATAAATGTTTTGCTCTCCAACTGCATTCTCAGGACGAGAAAATATTTTCAGCAATTCAGTGTGTATAGTATATATTTTCCCGAGCATTTACTTTACCTATTAAATATACATATAGAGATATTTCGAAGGTTCCGACGTTTAAAATTAGGGACGCTTTGTACTTACAGAATTAAGTTAATTTTTGTGGTTGAGCAAATGGTAATTAGCGTCGTAGGCCACGAACCATCGCATTGCGTGTTCGTTGTGATTCACTCCGTGTTAGAATGTCAAGGAAGTATGTAGGAGAAGGCAGGTAGACTGAGGCAGCCGAACAGGTGTTTACGCCGGTTACCTGGACCGGCCACACCTCGCTATCATAGCAATATTTCAAACGTTTTCAGGGTCACAGCTAACCGAGCACAGGGACGATCTCACGTCTTTATCGCCACTGTGTTCGAGAGATGTCGGCTGAAAAAAAAAACTGATAAACCGCAGCCTGTACACTGACCACGTTTGGCCCCGACCACGGACACCGTGGCAATAGGAGTGGGGGGGCTCGGGGAGGGGGAAAATATCTTGTTTTTCGCGCTCAGCGGCCGGCCCTCATTGGTGGCTTTCAAGTCTCTCCTTGGGGAATAGAGGCCGGCTGGTGGGGACTGACTGAATGTTTCCCCAGAAGTATTCTCTATGAGCGGGAGGTAAATTATCCTTGCACTTCAATATCTTGCGCCCGCTGGACGCATGCGCTCTAGCTGCAGCAAGCGACGGATTATCAAGGAAAAATAAGTATTTAAATTTACTTAAATAGTTTTCAAACGGGTGTTTAGTGACATTAGTTGTTGGCCAAAGAAATTTTGTTAGAAATCTTTACGGCCACATCTCAGCATGAAAGAATTTGTAGGCTTCTGCGGCTTGTTCGGGGGAGATATGTACAGCGCGGTGAGAACCAGAGAGCAGGACAATCGTGAGCAGGAAAACTGCTCTCAGCCCGAAGACAAGCCGAGAATACAGAGACATCTGACAAAGAAGAGTTCTGTGTTCCTCAACCAGTACTTCAAGGATAATCACCGCATTAGCGACACGACGAGGCAACCAAAATGTGAGTACATTTTTTACAGTGTTTGCTAACGGTTTTTGTTTAGGTAACATTTAATAGTCCATGAACTACAGGACGTATTAACCTGCAAACTACAAAAATAATTCGAATTAAGTGATTTTTCCGAACGTAAGGTATTGCAGCAAAATGTAGGTTTTAAAATGTTGTTACTACCACTAAACTATTTTTATAGTAAGATAAGATAAGTTAAGTGGTCTTTACGTCTCGTCGAAAGCGAGGCCGTTAGAGACGATTCCTACGCACAACTTGACACAACGACAGGAGAAGAGAAAGAGATCGTTTATGGCTTTTGTTAACGAACCATCCCAGCATTCGTTTGGAGCATTTTCGGGAAGCCACGGAGATCCTAAATCAGGCTGACCGGAGCCGAGGATCGAACACGGGTCTTCCGAATTCGAGTCCAACGTATAATCGTGTCGCGAACTGGCTCAGTTGTTTTTATGGGAAGCATTTGATAAA
Source organism: Medauroidea extradentata (assembly GCA_003012365.1). NCBI lineage: Eukaryota > Metazoa > Arthropoda > Insecta > Phasmatodea > Phasmatidae > Medauroidea > Medauroidea extradentata. The sequence goes on from PNEQ01027194.1 coordinate 31,889, forward strand.
TATTCTAGGAATTGCAATTTTTATAATATAATATAACATATATTATATAAATTCTTAAACAGAGTCTGTATTTCTTCTTTACAAAAATATTTAACCGTTCAGTGACTACATTTAGGCAGTGATTTTCTTGAAACTAAAAAACACAAACAAATATCCAAAGCAATTTATTGTGACAATTGTGCGAATGGTTCTGCACATTCAATATATGATTTTTCAGCAGCAGTAATTGGTTGACAACTGAATTCTTTACTGATGTAATATGTATCGGTAGGTCTTCCTCGTGTTTGTGTTACGTCATTTGTTTAAGCAAGCTCTAAATACACAGGTTTCATAAATACACCGCGTGTGTTCAGTAAATGTTTATTTTTTATTTCAATACATACCGAACTTAAGTAATTTATTGCAAGTATACTTGATATGCCATACAATTGCGTACAATATACATGTCGCACTTTCTACGGTCACTGTCTTTGCTATATGCCGCTTATAGATACTGTCTTTTAGGGAAAATTATACTGTTGTGGCAGTCTCGCAAGCGCATTCTTTTTTGCTCACCTAGAAGTTGATGACGTGAGCTTCGTACTCCGTGACAAATCTGCCATAAATGAATTTTATGGAATGAGTTTTGAAGAAACGAAAGGATCAAGCAGTTAAAATATTGAACAAAACAAGTGATTTATTTAATAAATTTACGTTGTGATTGAATTTCCTCTCATATACAAAGTAAAGTAAACAAAATATGCGTATTTTAAGTTTCGATCAATTAATTACCTGTACGCAGCGCATATTCAATTCTTCTTATCAAGGAGAGCGGTGAAATTTGTCTTTATGACCATTATAACATTATAAGCGATTATTAGTGGATAAAAAGTAATCTGATTAAATTTTACATGTGTAGTGTAGGCTTAAAAGTTAGTTAAACAATAGTTGCATTTGCGTGAATGATAAATTAAACGAAGTGTGTTATAAAATGTTGCGTATTTATACAACATTTTTGACATTTCTAAAACACGTCAATGCATGCTCATTGTTCCTGCTTTTCGTAGAAAAAATAAGATTTTATCAAAGTATAATTTTAATAAAATATAATTAGGTACACCTACTATAAATATCATAGGAACCATACGTTTCCATCTATTATGCGTTTGTTTGCCAAAGTAACGGGTGTAAATGTTGTTTGTATGCAAGAACACTAACTAGTGTTACGTAATAGAAATTTTTCACGAAGGCTTGTAGGACGCCTAATGTACTAGTTTGATATAATAGGTGGTACAGAAACTCATGCAAGAGCTCATGCAGCAATATCAATCATATTTGATACTAGTGGTAACAACACAAATTTAGAGATTTCACATGAAGATTATTCTGTTATTGTTATTTGTTTTGTATGCAGCAAGAAAGTATTATGTACCAAACATGTCTTGGTAAAGAAAACCTTGCCCATCCCTTGAAGTATTTCAGTTCAAGTGATAACAAGGATCGCAAATAATTTTAGTTGCATTTCTGTCAGCAAGAATCATAGTGCACTTTCTTACGGATCAATTGATATCACCTTTTCTTCGTTACATTGTTTTTCGTAATCACTTCAAAAGAACGATGCAGTGGGTTGCAATTACGAACCAAGTCTGATTTCCTCCTTCTTTCCTATTCGTTTGCACTGTAAAAATATTGTTTGTACTTTTACATAGAAAATCTTTGGAAGACTAGTTGCAAAAATTGCCCTGTAAAACTACAACGTTTATCCTTGTAATAAAAAATACCAAACATAGGTTCATAAATAAGGAAAAATTTAAATTTTAAATATCAAATTTAGCGTTTAATTCATTTCTTAGTTAAACTTTGAAATAAAGAAGTTTTACGACATAATTTTGAAAAAAAAAAAAAAATAAGTTCATGGAAGCACTTAGTCTCGAACCCGTATCCCTGCACTTCTGTAGTATATTTCTCATCTCTAGACCACTTCGACATAAACGGTACTTAGCTTTTTTGTTGCGTACACATTCAATGTACAGTTCATTGATTTTTTTATTTTTACATTTTTTAAACTAGCATTCAAAATGAAAATTCACTTTATTCCAGAGTAATGCTTCCCAGTGCATGGGATTTTTTTTTTATAATTTTATAACTGTGCAATTTCCGGTGAACCTACGATTTTGGTTGGCTAGGTATTTTTCCTAACTTTTTACAAAAAAGTCTCTGTAATTTAATCAACAAAAATTTTACAATAACAATGTTTGTACATTTACAAAAGTTTGTCTACTTAATGCCTTATCATATTGCAAAAAAAAAAATTCACTGTGAACCAAAGGTTCGATTTCTCGATGTTGACTATACTTTATTATTCATGGCATAATTCTTTATCCTTTACTAGGAAGAAAATTTACAGAATTTTGTGGTAAATGCAATGTTGATTTACAGGTTATATTTTAAAAATACGTTAGTTTTGTTTTTTCCTATTTATACACACGTTCAATAAGAAATACATTCAAAATTAAAGGACGTTAATAGTATAAAATTCTTCTTTAGAACGTGTGCTTCATATCATTTACGTTTAATACAAAATGTAAACAGATATATTATTTCATTAAAGACTGCACAACATTCAATTTATACAAAACAGGATCACACAAATTCATTAACTCACACATTAACACATATGGTTAGTCGTTAGTAAATGCTAACTTTGGCAAAAGTGCAATTTTTAGGACAAATAATAAATAAAACAAGTATGTAGGTAACAATCGCTCTGTGATTCATGAGGTTGGTAGATGACCAGAAATGTGAACTTTAGAAATGTGAAAGTGCTTGATAAAACTGACAAGCAAATGTCATAAAAGAATGTAATTTCGTATATACAGGTAAAACATGCGAAGACAAGTAATCACAGACAATGTTAAAGTAATTAGACCCCTTCGTATATTAAATATGGGATGTTTACACGAATTACTTACAACTTTGTGACTATTTACTATAGCGATTTGACATGACATGTAAGACATCAGTACGCACGAGTAAAAATAAATGTCAAATTCGGAGAAACTTATATCCCGACAGTTTCCACTGATATCACGAATTAATTTGAAGTGGGGTGTATAAATACCTAGGAGGTGAGCAGCATAAAACCCTGTCGTGCGCGATGTGTCAGTTTCTATATTCCACTTCCTATAGTTTTATGGTGCTTTTACATGATTTCAATCCTCACTCTTGAGGCCGTCTGCCACCCTAATGATTCACATTAGGCGCAATTGGAATATATATGTCTCCCTAACGATACGTGTTTACGATTGTCCTCCTGCCGAGATCTCCCAGTATAAATAGTCTACTTTGCAGTTTTTGAAATAAAGGTAACGTTCTTAATACTGAAGAAAATAGTGCGCCCTATGCATGGCAAAATTTTAGTGCTGCTGTATTCAGCTACGGGATGTCAAACATATGATCATCGAAGGTTTTACGTGTATCTTCATTTGTATGCTTATATTTGTGTGTGCGTATACACACACATATATATGTGTATATATATATATATATATATATATATATATATATATATATATATATATATATATATATATATATATATATATATATATATATATATATATATATATATATATATATATATATATATATATATCTGTAAGCGGGTGTGATATTGGACATGTGGTGTGTCTTTGGGATACTTTTACACTATTTTAATTTCACTGTGTCTGTCAACTTTGAATGAATATATATTAATGTCATGTAGCTACTTTTTTCGGAATTTATCGCAATTAAATTTCGTTTTTCGGGACTACCGTTTGTGCGAAATTATTTCATTAATTTCTCAAAGTCGTCCTACGTGCCCAATGTCACGTCCGCTTATGATATATATATATATATATATATATATATATATAGAGAGAGAGAGAGAGAGAGAGAGAGAGAGAGAGAGAGAGAGAGAGAGAGAGAGAGAAAGAAAGAGAGAGATGTATATATAGAAAGAGAGACAGATATATATATATATATATATATATATATATATATATATATATACACACACATACCTATATACATCATTAGCGTATGCTCATTCTATGTCAAAAGAAGCACTATTTACAGATTAGAATTTTTTTAGTTACAGTAATTTGCCATTACACATTGAAATTTTCACATACTAATTAAGTAAATATTTTTTTTCGTTTACGTCATATTTTGTAAATATAAAGTAATATGAATGAAATATGAATACTACGTTTAGGGTTAAACTTCGTTCCAGTTTGAACGTGGGAGTGGAGTCAACTCGGAGCGAATGTATAGTGAACATGGATTGACAAAATGTGTTTACGGTAAATATATAAAACCAAATTGAACTATAAATAAGAGCGAGGATGGAGTCAACCTGGACTGAAAACGTAATAATGCGATCTATCGGTGACAATACGACGCAGAGAACACATGAACAAAAAATTAATATTGCTCCAAATAAGGCTTTCTTCGCGAGACGTTCCACTTGTCTTGCTCTGTTTCGCTTTACGAATACTTGTCTTTAGCATGTTCTGTTAGTTTGAATTTATTTTCTGTTCTTTTTTAACCTAACCACACCACATAACAACGCAATATGGCGCAGCTTGGTCCTGCGCGGTTTTCTTTCACTTCAGTTCGTATTTACAGTAAAATCATAATCCGGAATCTTCACTACAGTCCACCTCAACAAATGGAGTGGATTATCTCGCATCACTCCTACTTCAGTCCACAATATAGTGTTTGTAGTAAAATTGCAATCTGCATTCCTCAGGCCACTCCAGGTTCAATCCGGATTGAAATTTTACTCTAAACGACCTAGAGGTATATAATTTCCTGCGATGTCACTGTACAAGTGCTGAATCATCTCTCTTCATACGGCGTGTAAAGAGAGACTTTTGAACAGCACGATACCTACCACGTGAGATTAATTAGCAATGATTGTCATGACGTGGAGATGCATGAGCAGGAAGAAGAATATTGAGCGAGTTCAATAACCTGTGGGGAAGACAACTGTACTCTGATCAGCATCTTCTATAGCATCGGCTGTTGCTTCAATACAATGCAAATACTTAGTTTCGCAAAAAATAACGGTACCTGGGAATACCGTACATTATTTCTTAAACATAGTTATTTCAATGGAATTCCTGTTAATTTAAATTGTTGGCTAAATGTTTGTGATACAAGATGGAATGCCTGTTCGAAATTTGTCAAACAATAATTTCGGAGAGTGTTTGCACTAACTGTTTGTATAAAATAGTAAAGAATAAAATGTTAATTTTATTTGATTCTTTGCCTCTATGTTATCGACATTTTTGTTCCGGACACCAGACATGAACTTCTGTGTTGTGGGATCCGTGGCGTGGCAGGTATCGTATAATCGCCTTCTACGGCTGGAAACTTGCTTGAGTTTCCGGTTAAGTCGCTCGCGACCACTGTACGTGGTCAAAGTTGCGGAAGTGGGTTTTCCTAAACCACTCTAGTATTATACAGCACACTATTTCGCCGCCGCCCTATACGCACATTTTAACACCCTCATGCGTAATTTCACCAAATATATCCGCGCCACTGAGGGTGGACGAAGGGCTTGGATCGCTTTTGTTGTATTAACTCATTTCTTTCGTCTGTCCGATAACGTAAATCACATTTAATTTTTGTGCAATGCTGTATTGTTGATAAGCACTCTGTTATGCATGTTCCTGCAAAGAGTATTGGAAAAGCAAAATTTGCCATTGTTTACGCAAAAAGTATTGTTTTTTTTAACAATTATATTCTATTACATTTAATAGCTGAGTAAACCAATAATTGTCTCTACGAGACTTAACTTAGTTGCTTCAGCTGCATCTTCGTAATAAATTGTATTTCATTCATTTATTAAGTGTTTAATTCGTAATGCAGATGTAGGTTCTTGTTATGAAATATTGTTTCCTACAAAGCGTCAGCAATAAATACTGCTTTATTTTTAATTTAAATCTAAAAATAGTGGCTTATATAACAAAGTTCAGTAGTTTTTGTAGATTTAATTATTTCAGGTGGTGAATTTTATTCTTTTTATAAGTTTAATAGTTGCTTAAATAATATGTTATATTTACTAGGCATTAAATTGAGCCGTGACACCAACTGTGATAGCAGAATTTGCAGGCTATAATGACAGGACCAAGTCATAAACAGTCTTAACGTTTTAGATTACGAAATACTACAATTTATTATAAAATAGAGCGCTTTTTGTATGCTTTCAAACTCAATTACCGTAAAAATTTAATTTTGTCTTATAAATAAAAACTGTTCTCGAAAGCAATGTGTGTAGTACTATTCTGTATCTTGAAAAAATCACAACCAGTTAACGTTTATCACGCCTAATTTCTGCGATTTTCCACTATATGGGACTATTTTAAAGAGTTTTACTAGCAATTGATTTGTTCTAATACCTAAATCCACTTTGTGTTCCCGCCTTTGGGCAAGCAACATTTTGTACGAGTGAAGGCTGGAATGAAGGTTGGGCCGGCTGCGAGACATGCCTGGCGCCAGTCCGGCCAGGAGAATGGATGAGGTGAGGTGAGTGGCGAGCAGCGACGGAATGAGAGAGGCGGGGAAAACGGGAATTCTCCGAGAAAATCTGGCGGACAACGGCCACGTCCGCCACGTTTCCCACGTGGGATAAATCCGGAACAAAACCCACTGGCGATCGAGCCCGGATCGCCTACGGGGAGGCGAGAGGTCTGATCCCTCGACCACCGTGACCCCCATAGTTTCTTTAAAATAATTTAAAGTATTTGTTTTTATAAACGAAAACATGGTTATTTATTAGTGCTATATTGTATTATTATTTTAAAAGCATAACTTTACTTAGTGGGATGTGGTCATGCGCCTATTGTTAAAATATATAAAACAAATGAATTTATAGTTCCTAAATTTTTGTACTGGCCGCCTGTAAACCACGGTAGTTCAGTTATTTACAACTTCGAGCATTCAAGCTTTGATTTTTTTCACCCGTATGTACGCATTCTTTCTCAGTATTGTTTCTTCCTCTTATGTGTTCATATCTTCCCGTTTTTAACTAAGGTTTTTCTTGGAAACTCTTAAAAGCTGAAATAATTGTTATAAAATGGCATGCACTACCTAATAAATTAGGTGTATTACGTAAGTATTTTTACGAATCTCACGAGTTCAGCAAATCAGACCTATTTGCTTTTCTTCTTCAGAAGATGTAAATTATTTATATTTTAAATTAGCTCAAGTCCAAGGTGTACTCCTCACAAACAAACAACAGATTCCCGAACAACATGTCTCCCTCAATATCACATCAACAAACTTTTGTCACACGGTATAGTTCTGTTGCATTTGCATGGCAAAGGAGAAGTTCACAAACTATTTCATAATATTTTTAAAACATGTCGTTGTTATTCCACAACACAAAATGTTTCAATTTGTTATCCGTTAAATTGCGATATAAGTTAGCCTGGAAACGTTTAATGAAAGAATTTTAGCTTCTATTATTATTGTTATTACCTCTTTCGCGTTAGGTGCTTAAGACATTACGTGTTTCAAAGTTTCTTCAAATCACTTTTCGAGGCAGTTACTTGGGCATTTTTTAAGGCACGTAGGTGAATGGAAATTATATTAGGTCAACGTGTGCTCCATGTGTCTGGCTGACAGATTTTTTTCTTTTGCTTCTTTACCGATGAGAGAAAGATGATAAGTACTTTCTACGTAAATAATGGGATATATTTATCTTAGGTGTAATTTTGTCACTTCTTTTATTTGTTCTCAATAAGGAACTCTTTATATTGTTTCCTTACGCAGCAATAATATGCCAACAGGAATTCTAATAGAATCCTGCTGGTTATTATACAAAAGGATATTTTAAAATAAAAAAAACACTCATTATCTGTGTAGAGGATTGAATATGTGTAAATTTACTTGAATGCAAGAGTGTTGGTTTAAAAATATTTTTAGGGTATTTTAAGGGGCCCGCCTATTGGTTGTGTGCATGTGTGAGTGAGATACGGCGCTAAGGGTATCGCCTATACTGTGTAAGATACTGAAACGGCGTGCAGCGGTATCGTAAATCACTCGCCTGACTGACACTTTTAGTGGTGACATCATAATTTTAATGATGACAATTTTTAAGCTAAGTCCATTGCAAGTTTGTAGAGCAGTTTCACAGGAAACATGTGTGTTGTTTTCTGATTCAACAGGTCGTAGAAGCTGTTTGAACCATTTTGAGGGGCTCCAAAATGATTTTTCTTAATGGCATGATGCTTTGAATCTACCTTTCCGTCATTGTTTGAAGTGTATTTTCATTTCGTACATTGTCACGATGGGCACATGTTGAATAGTTTCGTTAAAATCCTATTTACGAACACACTGCAACGCATTTGAAGAGCGTAGTAGGCGGCGCCCAGTAATGTTTTGATCTTTTATAATTTTATTTAATTTTTGATAACTTTTATTTTATTTTACGCTGAATATTTTAGGAACACTTCCAAGTCTTATTTCATATTAATACTTTTTATTTGTCTCATTGATATAAATTAAAAATATTTCATTTTATCGAATTAGCGAAGTACCCACCATGATAATCAAATTTTAGTGCAGACGATTTTTTTTGCAATGCACTAATTATGTTTAGGCAAATATTTATTCTGGACGCACTTTGAAATGCGGCTTATGATTTTACAATACGGGCAAACTTATACAACGCTATTCTCTGTTTTATGTAGTTAGTACTAGATATTAATTTGATTCCTTTAATGAATCAGCTTGCATCATTTTATTATTAACTAAATACAGAACTTTGTGTAAATATATTTTACTAGGTGATCTTACAGTAAAAATATAAGACTTTCCTACAATTTATAGTTTAACCATATATTTCAATGAAACACCAAAGAAGTGGTTTCTAAATTAATTTTTCACGTGTTTCAAACTTAATTCTAATAACAAGGGAGCTACGCACATGTCCTATATTCTGCTCAAAGTGTTACATGAAAAACCTCACCGTGCAATCCAACCTTCCTTTACTTTGTAAATTACACCGCCGTATACATGTATCAAGGCTGAGAGTGACGCGGCAAGGTCTTCCGTATGTCTGGCACAAAAAAAAAAAGAAAGTTAATACTATGTATGCGATGGCTACAGGCACGAGGTCAGAAGTCACGGTTTCTCCATCACATTGGGCGGATTGTTTTGTTCATAAATTCAACAACCATAACGATTTGCCGGTTAAGTAAACATCGCTTTCTTAATCCAAATATCACTGCCTTACATTTTCGGTTACCAAGAAAGTTTCGAAAAAAATCAGATTTTTTAAGATTACACTACCAAAATATGTTACCATTCAAGATTTTTGTGATCACTATCTACAATCATTAGACGTACGGATAAATGCAACCAATTCCCTGCGTCAGTTAAAAAAGTGCACGGACACGTAATTTGGAATGCATCTGCAGTTGGGCTACTTGAATGTGTTTAAGATACAAGATTGAGTGTTGTAATATAAATCTGCTTTTAAAAGTTATTACGGCGATTCTGCCCCTATGAACATACAAAATAATTTATGAGTGTTAGTCTTTACACTTTTAACGTATATCTATCTCAGAGCCAGAGTTCTGATTTTAATTCAATTGTAACGTGCATACTGAAAAACCTATGTGCTGTTCCAAGTACGATTATACAAAATTTCTGACACCTTTTGGCCATTGTACATACAACATTAATAGTGTAAACTATATTGTATAATTAATGTACATAGTTTTATTTATTACATGTTGCGAATACCAAATAATGTTGAAATGTATTAAATTAATAAAAATTAATGGATTAACTAAATTAGGTATGGTAAAAAATAATGCTAAAATCTTTCGTTGATTCGTTGGCAAGACTCGCGATAAACATTAACGTTTGAATATATACACATATTACTTTTACAGAAGAAATTGCATCATATAAAGTTATTATAAGAATGTTCTGTTTTTCGTTAACATAACATGACATAGACATAACTCTTTAACTTACCAAAAATTTGCCACAGATATTAAAGGCTGCACCGAAATAAAATATTTCGAAAATTTAAACTGGAAAGAGTTTTGCTGTAAATAAAATAATTAATTTAGGAAGAAATTAGGTATGTTCGAAATATTTTTAAAACGTGGAAACGAAGAAAACTTCTGAAGTAAACATTTGAATGTGCACCTAACAGCAATGAAAGGTATTTAAATTTTTATCATAGTTACTTCAGAACACTTAGCAAGTATTTGGGAAATTCGAAGTATTATTTATTCTCCATAGTGAACTTGAAATGTTACTTGTGAAATCGTATTACACGATGTTTAATCACGGAACTTCAGGGATTATGTTATT
>PNEQ01027194.1:42350-75713 GCA_003012365.1 Medauroidea extradentata
TTTTCCAGATGAGCAGCACATTTAGTTTCCATTGGCTTTTTCCTGACTTCACAATTAGTCTGTGTGGATTTTATTGCTTGATTTATTTTTCTTTCTGCTTCATGTGGTGAGAAAATTCGAAAAAAATTTGGCATGCTTTCCTTAATTCCCTCACTATTCTGAATGAATCCAAATAATTTCAAAATCATCATGAGTAAAACTGTAGTTACTAAATGCTAATATTTTTGTGCTAACCCTTTTCTTTAGGCACCGTGCAAGTAAAATAAAATTCTTGTTAACGTGCATAAAACTCTTTCGAAATATGTAAGCACTTACGTCTCTTATTTGTGAGATTAATCCACTATTATACAATTAGAGCAAATATATTGCACAAAATCAAATATTAATTTGCCTCTACTTTTTTTAATCCACTACTCAAAACAGAAGAATAAATTTTTATATTCTAAACTTATATTCTTCTTCAATATTGCAAAATAATTTAATTTACAGCAATAATTTCACGTTGAATATTTGAATATATAATGGACCCACTAATATCAGTAATATGCACACATTACAAAGTCGCTACAAAAATGTTTGGCAATTTTACTCATCTAGTGTAGTGGTGTGCGGGAAATCTGGTTTCCGAACATGTGGTGAAAATTTCCGCACGATAGTTTATTCGCCACAATCATTACTCTGAAATTTCGGAGAAGCGTTATTAAAAAAAGTTAATCGTAACACACGTTTTAAATATTTATTAAACTTTTATAATAGCGTTTGTATTAATCAATGTATTCAAATATTATATAATATATTTGCGATAAAATTTTTCCAATTTAAACGAAACATAGTAAGACCAGCTAAAACCTAAACAGTAGAGAATGTTAACATATTTTCAAAAATGGTTTTGAAACATTTTAAGAATAAAAATTTACGTATTTTGTAATGTTTTAAAATATTTTTGCAATGTAACATTATTTTGTGAAAATTGTGTGTATGTGACATTGCAGTGCCGTTCCGTTATATATAACTAACAGTTAAGAAAAAATCAATAACCTTGAAAAACAATTCGAGGTTGGCTGTAGCCAACACACACAAAAAAATTTAACATGAAAAATCCGATAAACAAGCATGTGAAAGATCATAAATGAATGCAAAGAATACGCCTTGAACAAATAACTAAATAAAAAAATATAATGAAAATTGGAAAAACTTAAGGCACAATAATTAAGACAGCTCAGATAATTACTGAAACGAAGACAATTTTACACACAAGAGAGTATGACAGAATGACGTCGTCGCATTAAAAACCTTATACAGAAGTACCATGAAAACACAGAATAACACACTTTAAATAACAAACAAGTTTATTGCGGGGTTTCTAAAGCTTCTATATGGTCTCGTTTTCAGGCAGATTATATGTTTAAACAGGAACATTTTATAACTACCCTAAATAAAATAGATGTTAAAAGGGTTTTACGGCCCTTTAACAACAAGGTCTTAAAAGTCGTTGCAGGTCAAATGACGTGAAGGGACAACACGACACCCATGACCCCAAAACAGTATTCGAACCCAGGACCTACCGAACCATACACGGGCGTCTAACTGACTGAGCTCCGGATACCGGCTAACTAAACATAGGATTATAAGTCACAAGGTTAGAATTTGAACATAGGTGCATATCATGGCTGAGCCCAATGTGCTTAAACATGTAGGAAATTTGCAGAACAAGGTCACATATCTCGCAGTTTAACTGGGACAGGCAAACAACACTGTGCAACTGGCCCAAATATACCTCTCATACTAGTTAGCTACAATAAATAGTGAAGGAAACAGTAAAACCTTCACGGACATCCTAACCCCCCCCCCCCGGAGAAATTGAATCTTCTTATTTTTTTACATACGTCGTCACGAGCAAACGCTGTAGATTTGCAAATATAAAACACCGCAACAAAAGGAAATACAGAAAAAGCAATATTAGATTTTATCAACAAACGTAGAACATACATACAATTACGAAAAGGAATATAGGCCTAGGCGTATCCTGAAAGACGTCTGAAAACCTAACAGAAACAGAACTATATTAACACAAATTAATTCCTGGACGGAATGTAGTCGTACGGAGAAAACCGACACTAAAAGAACAAAAGGAAAATAAAAACAACAAAATAAGGTGTAAGATTAACGGCAACAAAATGGACGAGGACAACGACGACAACACAGATGACCAGAGACACGAATGTATGTGAGCTCAGACTATGCAACGAAGAGAAAACAGACGATAGTAGCAGACTTCCTTCGTCAACAGATGAGACATTTCGTGAACATAGATGTGTTCCAGTTTTCAGGCACATGTACAGACTGAGGAACTCCAGCAGAGTGACTTGGACGTCTCCGCCTGTATTTCCTCATGTGCCATCCGAAGCCGTGCTTTCGCGAGACCGAATGCCGAAGCTTCCAAAACTCGCTGGGTGTTTGTAAAACCAAATGCACCCCGACAGCATAGCTTCAAACCACTGAAGCGGCGGCGTGGCTCGTGTATCTGTTTTACCTGGTCTCTGGGCCCGTATTTAAGGTTGTGGAGGGAGGTCGTTGCCATCAATAAAATTTGGTGTTTGTGAAACGGTGGGAAGTTAAGGTCCCCTACAACTAGGCTGGAGTGACGAAGTGTCGTGTTGCGTGCAAGCGGCTGGCAGGCAGAATTTGTAGAGAAGTAGTGCGTCAGTCCCTACGACCATGAGAACCGCTCCAATCAATCCAGGTTGGTTACTTGCAGGGCACGGTTTTTCGGCCGTATAGCCTGCTAACTGAGGATCAGGCCTGGCACTCCCATGATTATTTTAATGCGTGTTCGATTGTGACAAGATGAGAGAAAACCCTTAATAATAATGAGTAAGCACTTGTCAGTTTGGTTACATCGTTTCGACCTGGAACAGAGAATTATCCGTTCGATGTGTCATTTATTTATTCATTTTATACACATAAATTTTTAAATCTTAACCATTTAATTGTATTTTATTTATTTCATTTACTGTCTCTTCTTTTTAATACAAGGCAACCCGGGAGAAGATGCCAGCTGAGGAAAGATGCGAGTCATACAGTTACTTTTGTTCGGCTAACTGCTGACTAACACAAATGTCCAAAAGAAAATTGTACCCTTTCGTAATACTTTTTCACACAATAAATTCAAATAGTTTGGCATTAAAATTCCTTAGATGTTGCATCTTCCCCCGAGTCACCTTACATATCACATAAACTACTAGGAAGGTGAGCAGCTTAATGAACTTGGCCAATTTTCGTATTAAAAAGCATTCCTGTTGTGAAGGAATGTGCGATATTAAATCACAAACAGTGTTTCTCTACGGTCAAAAATAAATTATGTGGGAAATATGAAGACAATGTTGTTCTTGACATTGTAGAATAACACAAGTGTAATTTTTTTGGTTTTTATTTATTTACTTAATACTATTTATTTAAATTTTTACTATTCGTCTCCTCCCATCCTTGGACTGGTGTGCATGCCCTTGGCCTTGTTAGCGAGCGAGGTTGGGGCTGACCTCTTACTCATGTTCCTACTCTGCCAGCACTTGGCAGAGCTCCTCGTGTGTTTGTGTAAGAGACCGCGATCAGGGTTCGATCCCCGGCGGGGCAAGTTCCAGAATTTTCGAATGTGGGAATCATGCGGGGCGATGTCGCAAGTCAGCGGGTTTTTCTCGCGGATTTCTCGTTCATCCCGCTCCTCTCATTCCGGCGCATCTCCATCGTAAGACCTCATTCCATGTAATCCTTCTGAGTACGCAGATTACCTGCGAGCTCCCAGTAATTAATCCTACTTTCGTGGTGCGATACCCTGGCACTCGGGTATACTCCTCATACGATATTTATTTATTGTTTGTGCCGTGTCTGTGTTATATGATGTTAAGTGTAGACGGTGCATTAAGTGGCGTGACTGTGCACTGCACGGCCGGGATGTTCAGTTTTGTATAGGAACCCTCTGCCCTAACTGACCGGCCAATGAGCGCCCAGCAGCTGCATCCTGATTGGCCGGCCAGGCCAGTGTATGACAGGCTTTCGTGGCTGGTGTAACACCAGTAACTTTTTAAATTTTCAAAAATTCTGTGCCCTACAGGGTTATAATTTCCTAAAATATTAATATTTTGATTTCTAGGCTAAGTTATTATTGTTATTTAATTTATGACTTCCTCGATGGATTTTGTTCTGAGAAACCAATTTACAGTTTCTGTGGAACTGTTATTATAACAAGCTGTAATATTTTGGACATACGCCATTGCAATATTATGTCGTCCCAGAAATCTTAGAAAGAGACTAAGAAAGACAAACAACGAAATACGAAAAAAGAGAAAATAAGCCGAGTTGGCTGTAGTCAACACATCCACAAACCAAAACCACAGAACATGAACGATCCCATAAGGAATTAGTCAACAACAAATAAAAGGACAAAAATTAATAATAATAAAGAACCTAAAATAAAAGTCGAAATACAAAACAAACTAATGTGTAAAACTCAGGACATCACAGTTATGACAGCACTGACAATACTGGAACGAACATAATAATGGACACAAGACATGATAACAACGACGGTGTCACAGACAACACACAATGATGAACACATAAAAGAACACAGTAGATTTCCAAAGGCCAACTTTTCACGACGTTTCGGGAGCTGACATCTGCTCCCGTCTTCAGGTGAAGTAAAAGTGAAAACTGAAAAAAAAAAATAAAAATAAAAATGGACGGTATTTATAGCCTTCAGCTCTGTTCCTAGTGCGACCAATGGTAGTCGAGCTCTCTCCTGATTGGCAGCGCGCCTTTTAATGGGTTTTATAGTCTATTGTCACTTCGCAAATAATTTTGTTTCTTTTTTTTTTTTTTTTTTGTTAAAGATTTCCGCACGTTTCTTAAATCAATACTTTGCTGACTAAATACATTACAGTTATTCAGAATAAATGCTGATTCTTTTATTTTTTGTTTAATAGGGTGTGTTTCTATGGAGTGGCATTTTCTCTAAGTATTTTATGACTATTTTCCGACACAAGTTCGGCCAGTTTGGATTTTTGTATCTCGCCTTTTTGGGTGTTGTTTTTATGTTCTTTAATACGTGTGGAAAGGGTCTGCCTGTTTCTCCTATGTATACACTTCCACACTCGCATGGTATTTGATAGACAGAGTCCTGAGTTTGTAGATTTTTAATTGCTGGTTTCACGTTTGTAATGATGCTTTTTAATGTAATCCTTGATTTGAAAGCAGTCTGTATGTTATACCAGTTTCGTAGACGTCTTATATTTTCTGAAAGGCCCCGGACATATGGGATCACTAAGGTTCCTGCAGGTTTTTCGGTAGAATTTTGTGGATTAACGACATGTGTGAGTTTTGTCATTTGTTTTTTTTATTTTACTTATAGGGTATCCGTTTGCTAGAAGTTCTTTTTCCAGGTGTTTATGCTCAGAACATAGTGAATCTTTGTCGTAGCAAATATTTTCGGCTCTGATAGCTAAAGTGCGGATTATACCAGTTTTAGTGCTTGTCGAATGTTTGGAGTTGAAGTAGAGGTATTGGCTGTATGTGTATGTATACATGAACTGAATTAATGGCCTGAGTGAATAGAGAAAATGAGCAAAATCATCTAGTTTGTCTGTTCCATGTTGCCAGATCATAAAAGTGTCGTCTACGTAACGAAGCCAGACCTTAGGTGGAGTGTCAGTTTTACTTAATGCCTCTTGCTCCAAATTCTCCATGAAGATATTGGCCTTGAAGGGTGAAAGTGAGGAGCCCATTGCCATGCCATCTACTTATTTATAAAAATCATCTTTGAATTGAGAATATGTTGTACTGACACAGAGTGTGATCAGTTCCATTATGGATGGAATACGTAGTATAGTTATTTCAAACAGTGCTGTCATTTTCCAGTTTTTCCTTTATAATAGTAAGTGTCTCTGCTACAGGAACATTTGTAAACAGGCTTTGGATATCGAAGCTGACAAGGGCGTCAATGGGTGATATTTCTTAGAATTTAGCTATTGATATGAAATGACAAGAATCTTTAACGAAAGTTGATGTACAACAATTTTAAGCAGAAACTTAGACAGGTTTTGGCATGGAGAGTTGCATGATCTGATTATAGGCCGTAACAGCATACCCAGTTTATGAATTTTTGGCAGGCCGTAAATGTGAGGTGGTTTGCTGCAATGTGGTGTTAGTGCTCGCCTTGTTTTTTCTGGTATGTAATTCTGATTATGTTTTAATGTTTGGTACATTTTTCGTTCAATACTGCCAGTCGGGTGTTTGTTTAGATGTATGTACTTGTCCGATGTGACGAGGTTATTGATTTTACTTTCATAATCTGCTCTGTCCAGTACGACAGTGGCACGGCATTGTCTGCAGGAAGGATGACAATTTCAGTGTTGGATTTAAGTGTCTTAACAGCTCTGAGCTCGTTCACTTTTACTTCACCTGAAGACAGAAGCAGACGTCAGCTCCCGAAACGTCGTGAAAATTCGGCCTTTGGAAATCTACTGTGTTCTGTCGTGTCTTCATCATTGTGTGTTGTCTGTGACGTGGTCGTTGTTATCATGTCTTGTGTCCATTATTGTATTCGTTCCAGTATTGTTTGTGCTGTCTTAATTGTGATGTCCTGAGTTTTACACATTAGTTTGTTTTGTATTTCGACTTTTATTTTTGGTTTTTATTATTAATTTTTGTCCTTTTATTTGTTGTTGACTAATTCCTTATGGGATCGTTCATGATCTGTTGTTTTGGTTTATGGATGTGCTGACTACAGCCAACTCGGCTAGTTTTCTCTTTTTTCGTATTTCGTTGTTTGTCTTTCTTAGTCTCTTTCTAAGATTTCTGGGACGACATAATATTGCAATGGCGTATGTACACAATATTACAGCTTGTCATTCTGTCCCATTGCATGAGACTTTCAGACATTAAGTGTTATTATACTAGGTTAAAATTACTCTGAGATATTTGTTTTGATTACTTATAGCATTCAATAAATTACGTAAAAAGCTTGGCCCACTTTTCACGTACATATAGCACCGCCGTGAGGATTACTTGTTTGTATACAGAATGTTCCATAAAAAGGTTCCTATAGTTACAGAGTGTGAAGTATGCATCAAAAATAGACAGTTCAAATCATTCACATTATTATTGATTTCGTTAAAACTAATTCGTAAACAGAAATTTCTTCTTATCGAGCATATTGTTTTCTAAATATTACAAAAATTGTTCACATTTTCTGAAATTTTGGAAGCATTTGCAGTGCTTCCATTGTCAGCTCAACAATGCGTTCCCTATTATAAACATTCTGTTTTGACTTCAGTAAACTACTTTTAAAGTTTGTCGGTATGTTTTTAATTAATGTTATATATACATATCTGTATATAATAATAATAATAATAATAAAATTACCTAAACAAGGAAATATTATCCGAATTTCATCAACACTGAAACACATATATTACTTGTTAATTTAATTTGACCTTCATTTTTTTTTTTTTTGTTTATACCGTACTGAATTTTAAAAATGGAGACTGTTTGAACGTATTTTGATTGCGATAGTATTCTAAGGAACCATTTTTCGTAACTATTTCATACTTGGAACACAATCAGAACTGAACCAGATGAGTTGGCTTTTACGTTTTGTTCATGCCCTGTTCGTATTTTCTAGATGTAGGCCATTCTATAATGTTATCAATACGGAAGATATCTAAGAAACTTTTCTTCGGAATTAGGCCTACATCTAACTCTGTTTTTATATAATACTAAGTAAATTAATTTGACTTTTATGTTTATTTATGACATTTTAATTTTATATAAATCTTTATAATTTAAACTTTTGTAGATTACACGAAATGTCTGTATAACCATTTTTCAGAATTGTATGAAACTCGGTACACACATATGTCGAAGTAAAGTAACATGACATGTACGTATATCGTTCACGCTGTGTTAACAGTTACACAGTAAAGAAATAATTTTAAACACATTTTTTTCACATGAGATACATAAAAGAACAATTAAACAGAATTTAATTTCACACCATATGCACGTATAGTAAATACAGCGACGAAAGTTTTATTAATTTTGTTCATATAGTGTTTACTTTTTAAATCCCTTGAACTTCGAATCTTTTTATGACATGATGTATCTCAAGACAATTTTTCAAAGTTTCTTCAGATTTTGTTCACATTTACTACTAAGTAAGGTAACATTATTTTTAAGTTTTTGGGACATGTTATGATTTGTTATATACCTATACTACCCAATTTCGAAGATTTCTCGACATGACTATATTGTTTATAATACATACATGCCAAGAACTGCAGGACAGATAGAATACCAATTTATTATTATAGATTTGACTATCAAAAGTCTTTACTGTTTTTGTTGCACCATATTGATGATAGCAAAATAATCTAAATTAATATCAGTATTTAATGAGCGTTAACGATTTTAACTTTCTGGGTTAATTTGCACACACTTTGAGTAAAGCAGGCTTTAATTATGCTGGTAACTTCTTGTTGTTTGTGCGTTTCAGTTGAGTTTTTTTCCGCTTCTTATGGGTGCAACGCAACATTTGCACCTGCATTGCATTGGTTGCGCTGTATTGGAATTACATACTCACGTATAATGCCATAGAGAACCCGTTAAATTGCTCTGCACTTTCGTTGCGCTGCGCCGGTGCAATTAGCAGGTGGCGATATTTAATCGGGGCCCTGGAGAGATGCGTCCTACTGGTTTTTGTGTGCTTAGAGCACTCGCTGTTTACCCTGCTGCGGTATAGGTAGGCCGAACCACCTCTTCCTCTAGTCAAAGTGACTTGTACTGTCTCCCTATTAGGCACAGGTGCGTTGGCAGAGCCATATATGTCATCTATATTCGCCCAACTCTCATCCTCACTGTCCTCCTGTGACCTGTGTGGTGCAGTGTTGTGTGTGGTGTTTAACATGTCGCTCTGTTGCAGTGAGCGCGTGTTGTTCATGACTTCATCAAAGTTATTTGCATTAAAATATTTGTCACTATCACAGTGCAGCGTTCCGCGTTTAGGATAGTTCGTCGTTTGCTGCTTACCTACCGTCTCACACACCTCCTTCGTTGACACTGTTTAGTAGACAGAGGGTGCGAGTCGGTTTCGCTGCTTGCTGCTGTTGTTGATGCTCTTCCTGGCATGTCTGTGTTCGACGAGAAACAAACAACAACTGCGTCTATGACCGCAACGTCTGGAAAAGTAAGTGCCTTATTTGGGAATCATGCCTATTTATAGCTCAGCCAATGACAGCGCAAAAGTCTTGAAGTGGAGAATCCGAATTTTTATAGTGGACACTTAAGAAATGGTGACGTTAGCCAGCACTATCCGAAAACAATACCACTGCCACTGGATGGGACACAAATAGCAAACATCAACTGGCCCACTTGTGCAATTATGATTGTGATAAGCAGCCCACAGGCAGTAAACATTCGGAATGTACCCGAGGCCACATGTGGCATACATGATGCATACAATGATATCACCCACACATTAACCACAAGCGTACCACAAGCATTCTTACTATACTCATATGCTTGTGGATTATTCTGCTAAGTCTGCTTGTGGACCGTGTACTGAAATATGTCAGTCATTTTAAACTTTGTTGCCTACATGAATATTATTTCAGCATAACTACAAACACATGTACTGACGTGGCCTGATTAACAACCGTTCCAGCAAAAGTAGACGATCAGACTAGCGAATGTTTACCGCTTCTGCCAACAGTTGGCCAACTGAAAAATTATTGTATTGCTACTAGGGAAACAGGGGAAATGGTATGCTTAGAGATAAAAAGTTAATGAGTTTATTGACTTGGAGGATAGAATCCAATAATATTTGTGTACACTAACAGAATAATACCTCATGATTGGTCTTG
This sequence comes from Medauroidea extradentata, assembly GCA_003012365.1. Lineage (NCBI taxonomy): Eukaryota > Metazoa > Arthropoda > Insecta > Phasmatodea > Phasmatidae > Medauroidea > Medauroidea extradentata. The sequence continues at coordinate 52,265 of PNEQ01027194.1, forward strand.
TATTTATTTAGTTCTTCGTTATTAGATCATGTGTGCCCAGGATGTGTCAAACAAGTTGTAAGCCGCCTCTCCGGCTTGCAGTGGAAACACTCGGTGAAAAAGTAGTGTTTGGCAAATGCTGCAGGAATCAATACACCGCCGGCTCATCTTCTTAGTTCATGAACTAGAAGTCTTCGTATTTCGCGAACTCTCCCGCGGCTTCTTAGTTCGTTGTCTCGGCTGCTTCTCGGCGTCCTCTCGGTGGCCCTGCAGCTCGGTATTGCAGGCCGTAGTGGAGGTGTAGAGTGCGGCCTGTGTCCCTCTGCAGTTAGTGAGTGGTGTTGGTGGTGCCGTCTGGACTGCAGTCTTCTGGGGCGGCGGTCTCCTCGGCGTCTGCGGAACTCTGTCGTTTATCTTCTCCTTTACTGACTACGTAGCGCGACTTTTGGGCAGTTCTGAGATGACAGTGGCAGTCTGGGCCTCTCTTGTTGACTTTGGCTTGCTGACTGAATCCCAGGGGTCTGTCAGAAAGGATAGCTGGCTCTTGAGCCCGTAGATGACGCGACCTTATGCATGGATTCGCACTGCTTCCTCCGCGAGATTCTCGCCCTCGGCCAGCAGTCCCGCTCTTCTAAGGGCGCTCCTGCAGCTCTCCCCTACGTCTTGCCGACTCACGACTATGCAGTGGTAGGTAATCTTCCGAGTGAGCGGTGTGCTGCAGTGTCACTCGACTTCTCTGGGTGGACGGATGTTGGTCGTGGAAAAATCTGCTATACCTCCGCGGCTTCTTCGCTTGTCAGCGCTTCTAGGTACAGCACATAGCAGCATTCCATGTGCAGTACTTTCTTCTTCCTGTCGCTGTACGTCGCAGGTATGCCTAAGCTTTGTCGTGGGCTGCAGTCTCTTCTGTCATCTCGGCTGCTTGGCTGAGAGGCGACGGGCAGGCGACAGGGCTGGACGCCTCAATAAATCGGACCTCCGTGTGTCTACTTCGCGAATCGCTGCCAGCATCGTGAATAAGATCGGCTCGCTCTCTTCGGACATATTGTCTGGGCTCTTAGCTGCTAACAGTGAGTGTGATTGTGACATCTGGAAAAACAAGGGTCTTTCATAAGAAAAATGCCTACATTTTATTTTATTTATTTTATATTTATTTATACATTACAAGATTCAGCTCTAGGCCGATTCACACCTTGAAGTGTTTAATCTTATACATAAATACACATTAATATGTAAAGAAGTACATTAGAAAGAATTATTTTAAAAAATTTAAAGAATTGCGCAAAAAAATGAAGAATATTTTGACAGTTATGTAAGAATTTAGAGAAAAAGTGCAAATACTATCATTTGCACTGTAATAATTCTAATTTCAACATAACAAATGTGTGTACTATAATCTAACGTAAAGTTCAATTAACAAATAACCAATTTATATTTGTTATAATTATTTCTATAATGAAACTATTTGCTGTTTTGTTCCGCCAACAACTTTGCATAGCAATTTTTCTTTAAAAAATTTACAGATTTCGTCTTCTTAAGAGACTCTGGCAGCTCGCTCCAGTAGTGACTCGCGAGATAGTCGAAGGAGTTGTTGAAGACAGTTTTTGCATGCCTAGGAATTCGGACATTATTTTTGTTCCGTGTGCTGTAGGCATGTATTGTGGATCGGATGACGAGCCTAGTGTGCAAATAACTAGGGCTTTGGTGAATAATTACCCTTTTAAGTTTTGTGATGAAGTGCAATTTACTTCTGTTATGTATTGTAAGCCAAGCTAAGTCAATGACAGTGCAGCTGCCTCCTGATTGGTCGCGCAGCTTGTGATGGGCTTATATGCCGTGAGATGTGAATCAGGCGTATTGTTTTGCTAACAAATTGTTTGGAAAAAACAAAGCCCATTACATGCTGCGTGACCAGTCCGGAGGCAGCTGCACTATCGTTGGCTGAGCTACAAGTAGGCATTTTTACTGTAAAAGAACCTTGTTATTCCAGGTGTGGTTCCAATGATTTGAAACTAGACTGTCGAGGTGCATTTGATTTTTAAAACACCCAGCGAGTTATGGAAGCTTCGGCTTTCGGTCGCGCGACAGCAAGGCCTCGGATGGCACATGAGAAAACGACGGTGGCGAGATGTCACAGCCAGTCTGCTAGAGTTCCTGTCTGTACATGTGCCTGAAGATGGGATCAGATACCAGTTCCCGTGACGTCACATCTGGTCATCTTGATTAGCCTACCATTTCCGCCTGTTTTTTGGTCAGTGTTGCGTCTCGCCTGCGTACACATCCATTCGTGCCTCTCGTTATTTGTGTTGTCATCTTCGTTAATCTATTTGGTGCCTTTTGTTCCTACTCAATTTCTGTTTATTTTTTTCCCGTCGGTTTTTGTTCCTTTTTGTATCGTCTTTCCCCAGTTGACATATTCTATTTAGCAATTAACTTTGTGTTGTTTAAATTTGTTCTGGTCCGTTGCCCTCTGGGATATGACTTAATTCCTTTACGGTGTTATCTGTATGGTTTATGTGTGTTGACTACAGTTTATGGCTTCCCTTCCTTTGTTTTTGGTTTATGTTTTACTGTGGGTTTTTCTGCAATACAGCAACATTCGCCGCAATGGCGTTTGCCTAAAAAAACTATTACGTTCATAATACGAATCCACATCAAGAATCGTTCAAATATCACACGCATATTTTAGGTTTACATGTTCTTTCTACTATAGACCCTGAATCACTCTAAGCCGCCTCCCGCGAATAGTTTTGCGAGCTGATACTGGTTTATTTCCAGACACCCTATCAACCTCGGATTCCTTATCCGATACACAGACACAAGCATTGTCGCAAATGGTCGCTGCACCTGGAACTTTATACGTCCATACGCCGTAAGTCAGCAGCGCTACCACATCTTCTCATTAAATTGGCCAATCTTCGCATCTAGGCTTCTAGGGATTTTTTCGCGCTGACAGTTTACTTGGCGTGCCCGAATATGTGTACGGTCTGAAGTCAAGCACGATGGTAATGCAACTAGGCTAAATTAATCGATTTGTATAGTGTAATGCCCTTCTCACTGCGCGACAAAAATCAGTCCAGCTCTAACCGACATTCAAATGTATTAGTTTGTAGTCCCATGTAGCTGGAATTCTTGTATGATCATGCCCTGAGAAAGTATAAATTTTGTATCATTTAGTAGGAACTTACCTATTCGTACTAAATTAACAAATTAGATGGAATATAATTAAATTAAATTTAACTCATTAAAAATATTTTTCTGTTTTAAATATAAAAAAAAGGTAGATTCTAGTTTTTAGTGTCGCTTGTCAGAATTATACTTTTGTCTGTTCATGGAGATAATAAAGTTTTTTATCTTCCTTAGTATAACTACTTGACACCCTCTGGGTTAATCGTCTCACAGAGTTTCGCTTTTTTTGAACAATTATTAATTTTCTTTCTTTAAATTGTCAATTTATAGTGCTGTTTAATGTAATATATTGTTGGTTTGTTAAAAGAAAATATTTAGGTTTTAGTTATGTAATTTATGCAACCAAAATATTTCATTGCCAATATTTTTGTTTACGTTTGTCACGAGGCGTTCACTTGGGAAAAATCAGCAATGTCAGTCGAGCCGAAGAAGAAGACGAAGTGGAATTGCTGAAGACACCGACCAAGGCAATTTTGTCTCTCGTATAAAATACATTTGTTTACTGCATCTGACATTAGATTTTCCGAGCCATTATCTGTTTCACCATACTTAAGAAGAGGTGAACATCATATACTTGTGAATTTATGTGTTTTCTGAAACAGTTCATAATATTTTGTTTTAAAGAACTACTGTCCACGTCCACAGTAGCCTATATCTCTATTTGTTATCTTGAGAAAAGCTGGGGTTTAGAAAAGAAAGAATCTAACAACTTATTGGCTAACATTTTTTATATTCTAATGAAAGACATTTAATTTCTAGATTTAACATGTTTCAATTGGTGGAAAACTTGTTTCGTGTTACATTTGTCAATTCTGTTGCTGACCATCAGTTTCGATTTTTTGCGGTTGTTTCATTAAAAGGTTTATAAAATTTTTGTTTGTAATAATCCTTTAGTTGTGTGCTTTCATGTGATTCAGGATGCTTGCGAAAGTTGTATCTTGAGAAGTCTAAGTAATTGGAGCCTACATAACTGAAAGAAATAGCTATGCGGAGTCAGCTTACGACCCAGCAGTTTCTCATATATTGAAGTTATGCTTCCCTACGCATTTAATATGCAGCATTTCTCTGTTGATTTCTTTCGTCCGTCTTCCGGCTCTCCTGTCGCGTCTTGCGTAAGTACGTACAATTCCCGCGAGAACTATCCCCGCCCGGAAGTACCCGCCTCATTCCCACGCCGGAGTTGAGCAGGTCACAATGTTCAAGGTTGTGGGACCTTCTGCACACAAAAGACAGATGTGTACTCGACGCTAATGAATTATATCATAACAAAGACTGGATTCTTGCTACAACTTAAAAAAGTTATGAAAAACGACTGAAATGAAAACGATATGGAGGGATTATTAAACATAGAGTATCCGAAAATTATTATTCCAATCAATATTACATTTTAATTTTGTTATACCTACTTTGCAGTGCTGAGTAAAATTATTTATTGGTCACTGTTCACTTAGTGGTGGCTCACGAGGCTCGAGTGTTATCGTCGATCTGATATGTTACCCAATTAGTGTTATTTACACGATTATTATTATCCACATTTCTACCTAAATCAAGAGCTTGTGTGTATCTCTGTCTTTGCTGATGTCGGGGGAGAGGGGTATCCATATTATTTTATTTGTGTATGACTGTAAATGTAAATGAGCTATAATCTGTATCCTCATAAAAACTTTTGAAGCCGTGATCAAATTATTTTGAACTTCGTAACGTATATCTATTTAAATAGTAGTTCATACCTTATTAATGGTTTTAGACCACACCAAGGGCTTATTTTCAAAACGGAATCTGTAAATGCGATGTGTTCTCTAGGAAACGCTTTGACTAAATTATACTAAATATTATATTTTAACAATTTATCATACACTTAATAATGTTGTACATGTTTAATGTTGTATGTCATCTACATTTCAAAAATAAGTAATTAGAATTGGTCGCAAACTTTCTTTTTTCATTTTATATCCAATATTTTATTATAGTAATTTGCTTCCTAAGCCTTAAATTTTAAACAATCAATCCTTGTAGGTCCACTATTTTGTTAAGAAAAAGATATGACTATGTACGTTCTATAATTTTTTTATGTAATTACGCGATTGATTCAATAAACTTTAGTTATATGAAAATTTGTTATCAAAGCTTGGAATATAATATAATACTGTGTTGTAAGTTAACAATTTTGAAACATAGCCGTGTGTTTATAAAAAATTAATTTATGCCACAGTGAAGGAAAATTATTATTGCAATTCAAACTCTTTTTCATATGTAGGCAGCTAACTGTCTAAAAACAAAAATTATTAAATGCAAATTTTGTACCAGCCATCTTAAGGTAACACTTTATTTCCTGTTATATATCATTTGTGTCATATCTCGGACATTCCCAACTGATACACACAAAATTCGGTAAGTAAGAAACTCTACTGACTGCCACATATTGCTTAAGAATTCTGAAGAGTTGCCGTCCCGAAAGGCCACAATTCAGACATACCTTAAAAGGCATCACTGCCAGAAAAATCCTGAAGGGCTGTATCTCCAAAGGGCAGCAATTCAGTCGCCCCGACATATCAAACAGAGTTTAAAATTACGGCCGATAAAAGTAACTGAGAGGAGAAATATTGGTCGGCACTTAATAAGTAGGTCTACATACTGAGCCACCATTTTGTGGATAATCATCTGACATAGTCTATATAATCGTAAGTGCTGCTACATAATGCATGTATACAAATTTCAATATAATTCTTTAATGGGTTCAAATTTTTAACGCGACACACACTCTCTCTCTCACACACAGAAAAAAATATAGAGAAAAAAGGAACCACAGCCGCAACAAATACAAGCGGCTTGTCTTACTAGCATACATATCCAGCATAATTTTGATTTATTACGTAAATGGGTTAATAAAAAATTCCTATTAAATTGCTAAAATGCAAAATTACATTTCGTGGGCTTAAAAGTATGTACATTAAACTGAAACTTTTACCGTACTTTTTAACATATTTAAATTGAACTTTGTACACAAGAACGCAATCACTACATTCATTATGTAATCACATTGATTCCCTTAAGACAGAATTGTAACAAAATTTACCCTGAAATTAATAAAATGCTTTAATATTGTTTTTCGTAAAATACTGCACCGGATCGTACCGAATATGGTAGGTTACTAACACTGTAAATATGAGTGCTAATTATTTGCCAAAAAAAATAACTAAAATATATAATTTTAATGGTATAACTCTGTAGGCCTACGTTTTTCAGGTTTTGTTAAAATATATCCTTCACAGTTTTAACAATTTTATTTAAACTGAGGAATAGATAAGTAACAATACCATGCGTCTAAAGTGTGAACACGCAGCTTTTTTCAGACACCATTTTGTAAGACATGAGAAAGTATTTTTCTTCATAGCACGAAAGTAACTGCAGCAATTTCTGTTAATTTTGGAATACACTATTGATGTTAATAATGTTCTGGTTTACATACTGTGACTATTGATTGAAGACATTTTGATCATCGCTTAACATAGAGATCTTTACCGCTTGTGTGAGGTGACATGATGTATGGAGCAGCACCTGAATAAAGAAGCGGGGAAAACAGGAGATAATCGAGAAAACTCGCCGACCAGTTGCATCGTCCGGCACGATTTCCACATGCGAAAATCTAGGGACCGTCCCCGTCGGGAATCGAACGCGGATCGCCTTAGTGGGAGTAAAGTAATCGTACGACTCGGCCACCGCGTAGAAAGTTACAATGTGAAATCAGGATATGCTGTTTGAAGTAGGGAAGGGCGCAAGTCGATTGTTTTTCCGTGTTTACAAGTACATAAATGCTCACAAAATACTAATACGGACGTTAATGGCAATTATATCTTACTTAAGTATAACAAATATTATCCAGCGAATGCCAATTTTACATTATAAGCGGTACCAGTAAAATCGCTAAGTCCTTTAAAAATTAATAATAATGTTGTGTTTAAAATGACACCGTTATTTTCCGGGCTGTAGAACTGCTTGAATAATATAAAAGAATTTTGAAGATAGTACCCAAGGACAGAACAGAAAATCTCATATAATTTGACGGTGTTATGCATCAGTATGGAGTGTAAGTTATTTATGAAACATGCTGTGAGCTTTTTTGGATTTAATACAGTTTTACAGAAAGTCTATTAGTCCTGTAAATCCAATATTCATAACCAAAAGACGTAGGATATAAATACATTTTATAGGATAGATACACAGTAGAAAAATATTTTATGCCTAACGAGCAATTGGCACAAAATGCATTAATGTCTAACTCCGTCCATTTGACAAATTCTGAACATGGCTACGTAGCGTCTGCCGAACAATAAGAGATGAAATACATGAGTATATACGGTGAATAAGCGATGGAATGCGATGTGGGACATGGAGAATCCTAAAAATACCAACCAGAAAAACTCGCCAAATCGATATCGATCCCACCGGGAATCGAATCCGAATAACCGTGATGGTCTGAACACCACCCCCCCCCCCACATCCTTTAGTGTAATGATATAACCTTGTGAAATAAAAAAGCTTTCATCTTCTGTGCTTGTACTCCCATAAAAATCACTACAGTTCGTGCTTGCTAACGTATAACAATACATTGTTCCAATTCAGGTACTTTACAATACCGCACATATCTATACGAACCTTAAAACTACTCGCTATACTAAAAAATTTAAATACTTTTACTGACATTTAAGTGCGCTCTGCACAGCTAAACTCGTAATTTTATAATTGTACCAAACCCCGTTAAACTCGAACACATTAAATTAACAGCAATTTCTCACAAACAAAATATTTTTCCTTTTCCATCGTTTTCGTTTAAGCACATCTTAAAGGAGGGATTTGACGATTTATTGCTGCTTAACCAATGTAAAAACTATTGACATGGTATTAATGAAATAATAATGAGCATTTATCTGAAGAATTACACCACTGTTATTTCACGTAAAATTAATTTTAATAATATTCAGAAACTCTATTACATACACATGTTTGGGTTAGTACAATAAATTTTTGAAACACATATAATTTTTACGTGAAATTATAAAGGAAGAATTCTGTTGCTTACATTTACCTTCACTATGAGTTATTTCATTTCTGTCATGTGAATAATTTATTTTACTTTGCTTAAGAAGCGAAAAAAGTATATTCGCTACTTTCGCATGTGTTTGTGCATGAAAACTATGGAACCAAAAAATATTTTATTTGTAGGAAATTACTATTAATGTAATATGTAAGAGTTGGTAATTGTTTGGTACAATTCATTGACCTAAATAAAAACTTAAATTATGAAAATTATATTTAAAAATAGATAGCAGTGACATTGATCGAACATATTCAGGAATGTTATGGACGACTACGCGTGTTTTAAATAATTTTATTCTGCTTCTCTAATCGTTATAAATGTACAACTCTATTAATTCAATAACGGTAAGCATAAATGTAATCACTGAATTCGGAAATTTTAGGTCAGTAAACTTAACAGCCTATAGACCTAAGTTCCGAATACCGTTTAAAAACGTATATAATTAAGTATATGTTAATATTATTTTACAACAAATGCTAAGGTCCTATCTAACAATTAGTCACGCACGTAGCTCAAAGACAGAACCTCTTGGCCACCAGGCCGCGAATTACGTAAGCGAAACAACTCGCGCGTTACGATGGCAGAGAGCTGCTAGCTGTAACTTGACAGTGACCCTCCCCACTACTGGAGACGTGATATACATTGAGGTCGACTGTCAGCCGAGCCACACTTGAGTGCGTGTGTTGAGACCTCGCACACTGAAACCCGCCACGAGTGCGCGACATTAGCTGACTCACTCTTACCTTGTACAGCAACGACAACCAACGACCATCGCCAGACGAGAAGAAATGGGGCCACAATAGAGAAACGGTGACATCTTTGCATGGAGAACGAGGGACTTTAGTGACAGATCTTCCCCGGCAGCTGTACAATCAATGCTGATAACACCGGGGCAGTTACTGTAGCATTCATCCTGCCCATGCTTTTAAAAACCCAGTTTTTTCGGAGTCATTATGTAATAGGTATGAAAAATGTCAGTATGATCAAGAAACACGCATATTCTGTTAATAGGTATTATAAGATATTTATAACTTAGATAAAGAACTTATTTATTTCATAAGTTTGTACCAATAAAAAATAACACGCAGCAAAGACAATTTTAAACGTATAATTACTTTGACTTACAGAAAGTCAGTGTTTCAGTGCGAAATAATGCTATGGGAATGAATGAAGACAGAGAGATTGGTGATCAAGATTTTTTGCTAACTTCGTTACAAATAAATTCACACTTATATCGTTCATTGAGTATTCGAACCTGGTACATTTATCGTAGAAGAAATAAACGTCAGTGAAGCTGGCTCTAGAAATGTATTTCAACCTGGCACCCATTCCACTGTAGAAAAAAATCTTTAATAATCCTGGCTGTAGATGTCAATTGCAGGCATACCATTTACCGTTAGTAATTGAAATGATTTAGCTTGCAACAGGCGACAAAGAATTATGATCTTTTTTTTTGCAAGAGTTGCTTCTAAGTCAGCTGAGCTGACATCGGGAAATTGACCCATTAATTATATGGTGCTAAGTACCCAATCTCAAATTTATGACTCAGAATTAAAATGCCTGCCCTTTAAACGCGTTATATTTTTTAATGTTTGTTGCAATGTGAGTTAACAATTATAATTTATTGGTTTGTAGACATACACCAATGCTCATATTTTGTTGACCAAACTTGTATTGAAAGACAAAGTGACAACATACAAAAAAATAAAAATACACAAAGAAGCACAGAAATCGTAAGAAAAACTATTCCAGAGGAATTCCGTCAGTTATTTATATATTTCTCAGCAAGAATTCTAAAGATAGAATTGAGTCAAGAATTTGACAATACCCAAACACAAAAGGCAGACACAAAGGAAAACCAGATTCCCAATATGAGAAAAGATTGAAAATTCGCATCTTGGTGTTCCGATCAGCTGTGTCTCAGTCTGAAGACGGGGACAGGTCGCAATCCCCGAAACGTTGAATTTTTTCGTTTATTTTATCTTGTGTTGTGTTGTCTCTTGTCTTTTTATTTGTTGTACACTCTTCACTATTTATGTATTTTTCCCATCTTTTCTCATATTGGGAATCTAGTTATTCTTTGTGTCTCTCTTTTGCGTTTCGATGTTGTCAAATTCTTGACTGAATTCTTTCTTTAGAATTCTTGCTGAGAAATATGTATGCAAAAAAAACTGACGTAATTCGTCTGGGCTTGTTTTTATTACATTTTCTGTGCATTTTTGTGTGTTTTTTTATTATGTCACTTTGTCAATACAAGTTCGGTCAACAAAACATGAGCAATGCCGTATATTCACAAACCATTAAATTCGATTCATTAAATGTGTGTACGCATAATATATTTTGTACTGGTAATGATACAATTCAGTAACTCACCTGTCTCCCTCTCTCTGTTTTTTTTTCGCTCGTGGAACGACCGTCACATTCACAACGCATGGTCAAACGCACACACTCTTACGAACGCCAAGGTCCACACGTAATGTGCGTGTACCAGTAATTGTGGCGACCTTACGTGACTTCATCACAGGCACGCTACTTCGTTCTTATTAATGCCAGGGTTGTAACAGCTAAGAAAGTTACATGATGCGCTCTCACCCTTTGTACCCTGCCTCTGGAAACTCACAGATAAATCAGCCAAGGTCCTTAAGTTGTTCCTTGAGTGTGGTCTGTTTGCTGCAGTAATTCTGCAGAAGTCAGTACACTGAGAAAAATGATCACTCAGATATTTACAGCACTGTTCTGTAATGAGTTTGTATGTTAGCAGCACCAAAACTTCAGTAACATTAACATATTGTTCTGTACTGTATTACGATGCCTATCGTTTAAGGAGCAATACAAATCTTGTAGCACGTATTTCTGTTGAAGAAACTATCTTCACTGTAGAAAGAACAGAATTATTTGTTGTTGCAAATGTAGAAATGGTTTTAAATACTGTCTCGAAGTATTGTAACACTCACTTAACATGCTACTGTAAAATTAACAAAGTTTTCACTAGCAGCACCAATCACTTTTCGTTAAAGTTACAATAACTTGGCTCTAGGAACTATCTTGTTCTGTTAAAAGTATACAAACGAGCATGGTAAATATATCGATACTATTTTGTGCCCGTAGCACATTTGCCTCTGTTTAAATTACTCTCCTACTTGTTTTTACCATCCGAATCTGTTAAAAGTTATAAAACACGCAGGGTAACCTTAACAATGCTATATTGTGCCCACAGTATGTTTGCCTCTGTTTAAATTACTCTCCTACTTGTTGTGTTTACCATCTGATTCTGTTTTATATTAAAAAACAAGCAGGGTAACCTTATAAATACAATATTGTGCACGCAACAGGTTTAACCCTGTTTAAATTTCTCTCCTACTAATATTGTAGCGTTAACAAATAAATATAGAAAAACCACAAATAGTGTCGTGGACTGTTAGAGGCACCATCTGACTTTGTTCAGTTTACAGAACTAGTATTGAAGAATTAACAGACAAGCATGGTAGCTACAACAGTGCAATGGATTGCTAGAGGTACCTACGGCGCGACGATAGTGCTAAATGATGTTAGCTCCAGGAATCTCTTGCTACTATGACATGTAATGTAAGCTTTAAAATATGTTTTCAAGTTTTGCTTAGTTTGTTTAATACTATGGTTGACACCTGGCTATAATCTTCAGAATAGTTAGAGGATCTGGCCTGGAATAGATGGAAATCAACTAAACTTATCTTGTACGAAGTTAGCTTGGGGCAGAGGTCTGTGGCCGATGTGTATATCATGATGAGATGCGGAATTACCAACATATTTACGAACTATCGCCCTGAAACTATGCTCACACGAATAAAATAAACAATACTTATTTCCGTGCGAGAATAATATGCAACGGTTTATAAATTTGTCTCACGACAGGCTTTCGCAACGCTTTGTCGAAAGAAACTATGTAAACTGCCGCTCTGTAAAATGCATTTGAAGCGACTGCTGGGGCCCTGTCAGGTAACGTTACAATATTGTTAAAATGACTAAACTGCATTTCTGGGAGTACTACACAGCACTGTACAAAGATCAGAACATATTGTTAAAATTACCATACTGCATTGCTGGAAGTACTACACAGCACTGTACAAGCAACAGAACATATTGTTAAAATTGTCATACTGCATTATTAGGAGCAACAAGTAGAGATTCCTAATACTACAAAATAGCATTGCTGACCGCACCCATCAACTCTGTAATGGCAACAAATAAGTTTTGTTGTTATTATCTCCATTTACCATATGTAGGTATTAACTGTAACCAATCAGATAGCGGTCACTATGTTAACAATAATGGATGGTTGGAGGAACCAAAATCTGGTTCTTTTACCAATATAATTTTCTCAGCGTACTAATAACGAGGTATGAGTGTTTTGTTATTTTTTGTAGATCCATTTGAAACCCATATTTTCTACAACTAACGTCAAGACTGAAACGTATAGAGGAATACGCGATAAAAGATTGTTAACTCTGCAAAGCATAACCTGTTACTGAGCAAGAACGTAAGTAATTTGTATTCTCATCCCTTAGACTGGGCGTATATTTCATGTTTCACTGAGAACGTAAACTGTAAACACCCAATTCATTCCCCGTGGAAAACACTAATAATTATAATATACTTTAGGTTTCTATACTGAATGTTTCAGAACAAGTTAACAGAAATGGAACTGAGCATAGAAACGGTCTTATATAAGAAACGTGTGATATGGAAATATCACGAAAGTAGGTAAGGCGTAAACATGTAGACATCATATGATGTGTGTGTGATTCCTCAAAGACAGTTAGCACTGCCATCACTACAATGCCAAAGTTAATGTGTATTGTTGCGAAAGACGCCGTTCCATCATTCTCAGAGTCGTAAACTCTTAAATCAAATCAGTATAACTGTAATATATTCGATAAGTCTTAAAGTATTTAACTTTTGAATACATTATTTTACAAGACTGCCGGATAAACAAGAAGTTACCGGCGTAACTAGTAAGTCTGTACTATCCAAAGTGGGTGGCAATTTACCCTAAAGGTTAAGATCGTACACGTACATCTGAAATATTAACAATTAATAAATTAATTAATACGTGTGCTACTATCTAACTTGGTGAACCTTGACTAATTAAGACATGTAAATAAGATTAAAGTAATTATCTGTACATGTATTGAATTTTGCTTACTCTCGGTCCTGTAGTTCTTGACATTCATGTATTAGAAATTATGTAAGTCATGTCGTGAAATCCTATAAACTGGAGGATATGTGTTATTTAACACAGCGTCATCTGAACCAACAACTTTAAATTCTAGTAATATTTCTTAAATACAAAATGTGCGCAGTGTCTGAAGAAACTTCGGAAAATGTAGCTCAAATATTATATTTGATCAAAAAAAGTTAGAAGGGAAACAGGTTCGATCCCCGGCTCCGTTAAATCTTTAATGTGCACAGTTTAATGGCGCTGCAGCTGTTGAAGAGACTTATCTCCCTACGCTTGCTTCTCAGATCACACTTCCTTGAACCAAAATATCAGTCTGCTATTCGCAGATTTACGTTTGCACTCTTATACTGAATTATCCAGTACTCACGAAGACACTGGAATTATGTTATAGTTTTCCGGAATTGTGAGAATACTTGTCACCTTGGCTCCACTGAACTAAAGAATTATCATTGTCTTGCAAAGGACGTCGAATATCTCATTGGTTTTATCCAGTTTCCAATATTATGTTGCGGTAAAATCGGCGGACGCTGTCACTATTTGGCAAGCTTTCTATAGCCACAATCGTTTCCTTGCCCTGTGTATTATGTCACTGCATCATATCCAGCTCACGCGAGATAGCGATACTAAAGATATTCTGATTTGATGCTGATGTTATGTGGAACATTATATGATTTCTGCTTTGCTTCTACGTACGCACATCACAGCTCAACAAACTTTCGAGACATGGCTAGGAACATAATAAGCAGTATAACAATTTTTGCTGAACCTGGGAGTTCAAAAAATTGTGTAATTTTAGGCATAAAAATAAATACAAGTACAAAGTTATATAAACTGCCAAACTAGTTAGGCCTACCCTTGTACGTATTATTCTGTTTTATTAAACACAAGTGTATCCGTATTGTCTTCATCCAAGGAATTTTAGCAAAAACCGGAAAGTCAGGTGAAGAGATGTAGTTAAGAGTATTGAAGTGTCTGCAGTACATCCTCATTCTGGGAAGGGGGTAGTTTGCCTTCTAAACATAAAATTTGAGGAGAAAATAGTCAGATAAAATTTTAATGGCGCTTTGTTCCGTTATAATAAATATAGTGCGGCGTACGCACTATCATCTCGCTCTCTTATATTGACGTTATTTCCACAATTTGTTTAAGCAATTCCTCTCTAATTTTTTTAGTGCATTGGTTGGTCTTGGTAAGACCATTGTTAGTTACGTAATGTTTGGTCTCTGTTTTACCTGTTAATCTATATGCAATCCTGTCACCATATTTCTACAGTATCTCACTGAATTGTTCGTGTTATACAGTGTTAAATTTTGTGTTTATGTTTTGTTCTGGCATATTTAGTACCTCGTATTAACAATTTACTATATTTTAACGTGTTTGGAAAATACACCCTATTCAGTTACTTTAAATAAGACACGAATTTGAATTGTTATACGAGATTTTACCTCACACAGCGTTATTACAATTTTTTTTGCAAATTCGGAACCGAATCGTAATTTTCCTTCAAAATCCAGCTGAAATTGCATATTGATAGATTGTCTATAGCAATAATATGTGTGGGAATTCATAACGTAATTTATTTTTTAAAGTTGAATAGGTAATGGTATTTCTGCGATTGCTTTCATCATAGATATGTGTTAAGCGCCGATTTAGTTAAACCAATTTCTTGTACGTTATTATTACTGTAGAATCTATGTTGGAGTTAAAGTAGTCTTTATCAGTTAGTGTTGTACGTTGTGTGCCTGCGATATTAATGGGAATTCTTGTCGTTATACCAATGTTCAGCGTAATTTATTCTTCTACAATCACTTCATTAACAAATATTCTGCCCGAAATGCACTTGTCCTTTTTCACTTTTTTCCTGACCGCCTACGTGGATAGCTGACTCTTGACACTATTTTGTCTCCTTGCTCCAATATATACTTATCTGTTTGTTTGTCATATTAAAATGTGTTCAAAACAACTACCTGCAAAACTTGTCTACTAAAAATATTTTTGTTTGGAAACATTGGACAATCATTTAAATGGTGTCCTGTTTGTATACAGTCAGCACAAATATCCGGAAGGTCATTTCGTGGCTGAGGTATTTTTTTAGTCATCTACAATATTTCTTCTTGAAGAACGAGGTGATAGAGAAAATTCTTTACTATGTAAACTACTACGAGGATTAAGTTTCGAAATTCCCAATTCTTTCAATGGGTTTTTATACTCTGTACCGTTTTCACCATTGCAGCTTATTACTGTGTCAACTGCTTCTGTCACTCTATAAATCCATGAAAAACTGTCATTCATTGTGTGTAATCGAGTGCTGAAATATTTTACCAACTGCAAATCGCGAGTACTTTTAATTGTTTCTGGGATACTCATAAATAATCCCTACAAGCAGGATTTGCTCACCTGAGTTCTAACTGGCAGCTCTGATGGACATATCCTAGTGAGCAGATGCTGGCATCTACTTAGTCAATTGAGTTCATTCTATGAACAATAACCTATCGTTTGTAACAGCAAGATAATCGTTACTTGAATTTATCTCTACAAAATTCGTGTAATCTTTACTCTTTGTCGGTAAACATACAGCTCTATAAATATTAAAATATCTGTTCTGTGACTTTAGAAGTGCTACAAATAATCTTAAAAGTGTTCCAAACGTGGCAGCATGAACAGATGCTCAATTACAGTAAGGGTGCAACTCGTCTGTTCTTAAGTTTGTGAGAAAAGACAAATATGGTGGCAACATAACACTCTTGGAGGTTCTAGACAGCTTGGAAGTGGGTATGAAATAAAAGCATAGTTTTCTTAAACTAGTCAAATCTAAAGTCTGTGTTAAAAGAGTAACTTCGTCCCTTATATCACTTGATATCGACTCAAAAGTTCTCACTGCAGGGCTAATATGGTAGACTACACTCAGTTGTTTATTCAAATTATATAATTGTGTCCTAAAAAGGTTTAGTAATTATTCAAGTTTATGATTAATTGTAACAGCGGCCCTCATTAATTTTTCTATTTCCTGTTTTTTATTGTCTGGTTTAAGAAAGTTACCTGATCTGGTAATAAGCTAAAATTGTCGTCGTCTCTGTGTGATACTTTTTTCAATTTTTCTACTAATTTCAATCCAATCTACTTCCGATGAAGTCCCAAAAATTAACTTTTAAATATTGTCACCTACATTAACAAATACTCTTTTGTTTCTCTTTTCGGGTCTAGTGAATTTCATAAATTAGCAATCAATTGGATTCTTTATTAGCTTGAAGTTTGAGGACGTCTATCTCTTATGAAATTACTTCGCAAATCTCATTACATCATCCTCGGAGCAGGGTAACTGTGTTTATTGCCGCATGTGGAAGACTGCACCATATCCACAAGTAGTACATTCAATTATTTCACAATATGGTACGTAGCTTAATGGTTCACTTATATGAAGGTTGAGATAAATACCATCATATATTTCAGTTAAGCTTCTAATATGCCTCTTTGCCATTCATATCGATTTAATGTGAATGTTCTTTGTAAATACAGCAAGTTGTGATAGTATTATCGTAGAGAGCCCATTCGAATTTAATAGTACTCTGAATTATGTGTATAATCTTGCCCAATCGCAATAGTTTGTTTTAATGTAATTTATATTAAATTTAGCTCTGCACACTGTCCAGAAGCAAAGGGTTTGAGAAGAGTTTTTGTAGTGATTCATGGTCATTTAACCCTTCACGCTGAAGAAGAAAGCAAGTTGTAAATGTAGGATGAGAGCTTGTTCAATGCCTTGAATTGGTGTTGGAACCAGAGCTCAAGGGGCGAGAACTAAATCAGCACAAGAGGCGTAGCTTTGTTTACCCCGTGCAGTGAAATTTCATATTAACTTTATTATTAGTTATCCTAAAGGGCTCAAATTTTGTATATCAGGTAGTGTGTACGTTAATGTTAACCTGTATTAATTTTGAAAAGAAATATTAAACCGGCACAGAGGAAACGCCGTGTTTAGTTTTGTCAGTCATCCACAGAACCTGTGATTGTCTGGGAATACAAGGTGGGAGTTTTAAGAGAAAGTGCCGCGAACGTGTCATTTAGGGTGTTGGGGACTCTCTGTTCGGACAACACGAGAGGTGGTTGTGCTCCGAGCCGTGGGTATTCGCAGGTGGCCGCGGATAGTTAGTGAAGACTCTTGTTGTAGCCGTCACGAGAGGTGGACGAGCCCTGGAGCAGCGTCTGTATTCGCAGGGAGTGCACATATTGTATTTAAGATTGACTCGGGTTGTGCCCCGAAGCCGCAGGTATTTGCGGTAGTCCGCCTTTGAATTAAGATTTGGTGTCTTTTTGGACGTCACCACGGGTGTACGCTCGTGGGACTTACAAACTAAACACGGAGTTTCTAAGCATCCAGAAAGGAAATAACTTCCCGGCGTTATTATTCTGTACTAGTAGCACCTACCGAAAAATTCTATCAAAATTAAGATTGGCCCATATATTTCTCTACAAATAACCGAGGAAGGTTATTTGCTTAGCAATGCATCACGTGACCAGTAACAGTACGATACCTTACTGAAGCCCGGTGTCACAATGACGTAATGAATTGCTTGATGAAAATATTACACGTTGACAGTTCCCAGCAAACTGAATGACGAACGAGCAAGAAAACACAGTTTATGTTGTTGCTGGTAGACAGCAAAGGGAAACAGTATTGTCATAATTTTACCAGCACGTGCAATGTATAAATAAAAGATAGTTTGAGTCAAGCCGATAACTAGGACATAGCAGGGCCTACGATTAATATAACGCCTCTTATTGAAAAAATTATAATTTGCGAATATTCTACTATAAAGGTTTTGTTTCATCACACTTTGAACGCTGTATTTTAGTGTGGAATACGGCAGACATTTTTTAATTCAACTACCAGAAATTTTTAATCAAACGCATATGGTGGTGGCTGTGACGCGGAATATTTGGATATAAACCAGAACTCGATTGTATATACACAATATAATTAATCCAGATTCGTTTGTAGCACTTGCTAAACATAATTTGACTAGAATTAGTTGCTTGGACATTCTCCATTACGAAATCACTAAATCACTTACCAACTTTCATACAATAATTCGACTCCAATACATTTTTTCCTATAAAATTCACACAGTAACTTAAACATTTTACCTGCATGTGCTGCATGTAACAAAAGAAAAGTAGTATGTGGTTCCAGCGAGATGTCAGAAAAATATCAGTGGCTAGGACGCCTACCTCCCCATCAAGTCTATTCAAGTTAGGTGGGGTCGGTCTCCGGAATTTTGATATGTGGGAATCGTGTTGGACGAAACAGTTCACACGTCATCGCCTCACCGAGGCTTCTGAAATATATATCTCTAAACAAAGAAATTAATTCAATGTTATTTTGGGTATATTATACTAACTTTCATATGTTTACCGTGGTGTTGGATTAGATCCCTCTTGCATACAGACTACGTCTCGGATCTCTCTGAACAAATTCAATCTACTATGTTACATTTTTTTAAATAAAATGTTTCGATGTTTTCCTTAAGTTGCAGTCTACGAGGCACGCGTCCTGGATCTTTCAATAAAAAAAATCATACATAATTGCTTTATTTGATATATGTAAGTTATTTAATTATCAGCTTTGCGAACTTTTTATGATTAAATTGCCTGCATTGAGGGTTCGTGCGTGCATTTCGTTGAGGTTTTTGAATCATATAAAAACTTTTCAACTGCCCGCTTTGAGGTTTCATGCATGCATTCTGTTGAGGTTTTTGATGGCGGCCGCTGCTCCTTAGCCTGAGGCCTGTGTCCAAATTATTCATTTGCCTGCTTTGAGGTGTCGTATGTATATTTGTTTGGTTTTTTTTAATCATATAAAATGATTCAACTGTCCGCATTGAGGTTTAGTAGGACATAAATATTTAATGTAGTTTAAAAATATATTATACATAAAATCAATGAAATATAGGTAAGTTGAAAATTTAAATTAATGTAAATGAATTATGAACATTTGTATGCTACAAAATAAATTTATATATATAGATTATTAAACTGGTCCTGCTGTCAACACACTCGTAACTCAGTGGACTAGGACACAAATCTCGTAACACAATGGTTGCAAGTTCGAAACTAACATGAAACGAATAAGAATTTTTAACTTACTAAAACAATCAATAGAAACACAAGTACCATTCTAGCATATAAAAACATACACGAATTCACCCATAACAGCAACAGCGACACTAGAGAACTCTAGCAGACATTGGTGTACATATTGGAATAAACATAAGGGAGGCCAACCCATCTAGCACGAGTGAGCCTATGGACTTCCTCAGGCAATCCCCTTATGGATAATAGGGACTGCCACAGGTAATCCATTATTGATCCTATTTGTGTGCCTCAACTGTGCCTGGCACCTCCTGTTTGGATGTCTATAGTCCATCCCTGTTGGATGAAGACTAAGCTGGGATTCCCAAAGAAGGTCACCAGGGGACATCCATCAAGGGCCACCAGAGGACATTGTCCCTTAAGGACCACCTGAAGTAATCTTTTATTGATCACGAGAGGAAATACATCCTTGTGGACTGCCCTAGGCCATCCTTCAGGGACCTCCCCAGGACATCCTTCGGGTACCTCTCCAGGACATCCTTCGGGGACTTCCCCTGAACATCCTTCATGGATCTCCTTAGGACATCCTTCATTGATCTCCTTAGGACATCATTCATGAACCTTTTAGAGCATCTTTCATGGAGCACCCTAAGGCAACCATTGTAACCCCCTACCCCCTACCAATGTGACAATCATATACCACTACAGGAAATTATTAAAGTATGTATGGAAATTGCACAAACATTTTGATAAGAAAAATCTGACAGAAATTTTGTTTGCTAAGTTATTTGATACTCTTTTGTAGAAGATGCAAAGCATTCTCATCCTTTAGGACAAAGTTTGCTGTAGGAACAGTCTAGACAGCACTGCCAAAAAAACTGGATTGTTGTCTATATTTTCACAGAAGCATAATATCTACAATACTTTTGTCTCATAGCGGCATCTCAGTAATGCAAGTCATAAACAAAATAATGCACTGTTGGCACATTCATGGACATCTCTATAAGTCTGTGACAGGTCACTAATGTAGTATATTGTCATAGAATGTGACCGCTTCATCATGAACTACAACATACCACGAATATTTTCAAGTTTTGATTTTTTTAATTGGTACAATTTTATTTATGTAAGCATTACAACAGGTCTCAACTGTCATGGGAGCTGAAGATTAAAGGTATGAAGCCGTTCATGTACTTCAACAACTTCTTTCACATCAGATTTTTAAACGAACTGGTAGTAACAGAATAGTTTAAAGAAGAGAATCACAATGCCTTTGTAATGGCCAATATCATTTGCCATAAACAAAAGGTACCAAGTCCAGGACTTAGTACCTTTTGCAAGTTCCACATATATTTACTAGTTTGTTTAACGTATTTCTTGTATAGAACTTGGTTTCTTTTGTTGCTGACAGCCAAGAGAATACTTTGGAGAGTCGAAATCTCGTATATTCTGAATTTTCTCAAAAAGTGGACTTCGTACCTTTTGCAAATTCCTGATTCATACGTATTTACTTTTATGAGTCAAAATTGGACGGACTACGTACATTTTACAACAATGACTGAGTAAATATTATCGGAAACCATAGCATGTTGTAAAATCTGAACTTATATGTATGTATAACTATCAGTTTTAAACACACACATATTTTCTGGCACCTAAAACTAGGATTTTATGCTCAATTTCCTAGTATTCTTGTACAATGCTGCATACCACAAAAAAATTAATGGCCTACACATAGTTTCAAATCGCTATACATTGTTTTTTCAGTGGACTAATTACAGCAAATGATGCATGCGAGATAACGATGCACAAGGATTTCAATAGTGAACACAAAAATTTGCATACATTATCTCGAAAATTATGTAGCCTACACTTGAAGTGAAGGCATTACATACCAATGAGACACTCAATTTGCAAAGTCCAAGATCCTTCACAGCAGCTTCCAATCGCTTTTTACAGAGATTAATTTTGGCTTGATCATTTATTTTTGTTTTACATTATTACATGTTTTGTTGGCCGAACTGACTTTGCACCATTTTTTACCCTGACGTCATGAAAAAACTTGATTCCACACAAACCACATGTCCAGTCTTCAGCACTCACTTTGACGTTTTAAGACTTTGCTACTTCGTTTCTGGATCTTGATGTGGAAGGTTCAGGCTCTGGGGCTGGTCCATCTGGCACAGCTGTAGCTACTTTCTCATCTGGCAGAGTCAAGCAATTTGCACTCGAATCAGTTTTCCTTTTGGTCTTTTTCTTTGGTGTTAGTAGTGTAGAGGGAAGTTTCAGAATGCTGTACAGTTCTGGTGTCTGACTTGGTTTTTGTTCTCGCTGTCCTTCGGCAAGAGGGCGATTTGTCAGTTGTGATTGTTTTAGGGCTTCTCTGGGAATCGCAGAATTATTAAGTGGGTAAATTCCAGTTTTATTGAAGGCCTTTACAATGTTCTTTCTACAGGAACTCTTTAAGAATGCTGGATTCAGTATGGTACGGAAATGTCCTGTTGGGTTTATTTGTGGGGCTATCCTTCATGTAGGAGTTCATGCTCTGAGTCCAGTATGACTTAAATGATTTATACACCTCGAAATCTAGTGGCTGAAGCAGATGTGTTGGGTGGACAGGAAGTGTGAACAAGAAAACTTAATTTTCATTTGCTACTGAAATAACTTGTGGACTGATGTGAAAAGCATGAGAGTCCATGAGAAGGATAATTAGATGGGTAGGAGGGATTGCGCTGATTAAAAATGTCAACCACTCCAAGAAAATTTCACTGTTGATCCGTCCATTAACTGACAACTTTATCAGCGAATCAGAGAGGCAATCTCTTAGAAGGTTGTCGTTACACCGCCATCCTTTATATATTACCATGGGTGGAATCCACATTTCATCGGCGCACACACAGTCAAGATGTATATGGGTTTAAAGCAATTTCGTGACCCAGGTATGTTCGTGATTGATGCTAGTTTGAAAGTCTATTATACGAGTGTCATCACTAAAGCATAACGGACAACTTTGTTTCTGTGAATTACATTGGAATTTGGCTTGCTGGCTACTTTATTTATCTAAAATATAAACTATCGAAATAATACTACATTCCCAGATGAATAACCCTAAGAAAACTGCTTCAGAATTTTAGCTTTTTTGGCCAAGGTGTAATACAATACGAATGTTTATTTACTTCCACATAAAGAACGTTTCTATGTATTCAAATTACAATGCATGTAGTTTACTTACCGGTATTATGCTCGTCGTAGTGCTATACCAAACTCATAACGTGTATAAAAGCCACAAAAACAACACGAAAATCAGCCACGAAACATTGAAAGTTTTGCTCCACTCCCAGAAAAGTGCTACTTACAACGTGACACCTATAGTGCGATCTGTTGAGGTTTGTTCTGAACTAGTGCGCAGCGTCTGGTCTCTTCATCTCAATAGGTATATTCTTTATAGTATGTTGAAAAAGTGTCATGCGATAACCTCACTTTATCTTGCATATGATCTGCCATATGAGGAAATTATGATGCAGAAGGTAAATTGATTTTTATTTCATTTGGAACTGCTTTTAAAAATTATATAATTAGTATAAAACATTACTTGTGTGTAATGTTAATACACCCGCCTATTCCCTGTAATAACCTATGTATATATTACCTAATATTGCCACACTAGATCTATTACTTCCTTTAAAGGTTAAATTAATGGCATTTCTAATAGTTTTTTGTCAATGCAGTAATGATACTCAGTTTTAATTCTGGGTGGGTGCCCTATTTCAAATTCAGTTCTTGTATTTTTATAAACAAACATGTGTGTGTCGTTCGGTTTATATCTGGCGGAATTGTGTTTCTACGTCTGCCTACAAATTTTTCTTTGCTGAAATACA
>PNEQ01027194.1:75813-127286 GCA_003012365.1 Medauroidea extradentata
TATATATATATATATATATATATATATATATATATATATATATATATATATATATATATATATATATATATATATATATATATATATATATATATATATATATATATATATATATATATACTCAGGGTAGGTTCGAGGAATCTATCTGTCGAGAACAGCGTGTACGATTATTAGTTTCAATATTATTCTAGTCTTTAAACGTATCACAGAAATTAACCATTGGACTTTAAACATATTTGCTTACCTAAAAAAAGAATAAAAATGCCACAATCTACCTCACAGTACAGTTATTAAAGTGAACAATTACTCCTACTTTATTCAAAAAATACCACACTGCAGCTATCACATGGATAAATCTTGCACGTGATGCTAAAAACACAATTACTTTCCATTTGCCTGCCAAGGTCATAGGCTCGAGTAAACAGCCTGCCTTAGTACTTGCAGTCCTTTCCCACTGAGCAAGGAAACTTTCCTTTACATATGTAGGCATTCATTAGCACGTTATCATTGGGGTAAACGCACTTTCACAGATATTACAGTGATAACTCTTACATCCATTACAGTATAATAGGTACCTCAATGAAACCCATGTAGTGCATCTCGAATACAGTGCTGGAATCCTGCTAGCAATGGAGCTGCAGTTGTTTAAATTATAGTGATATGATTCAACCGTAGTATGCGTGTTAGGTTAGTCGCCGTGTATCATAGAAATCCATCGTTAAGATTTCCAAAGATATGTCATGTCAACCTTCAATAGTATAATATGGCAGTTTTCTTTTTTGGATTAGTTAACTTGCGACCTGCCGTACTCCAACTTCCAGAATGAGGTGTGTCTCTGTAGGATGCTATAAAATGTACCTGACATGTTTTAGTCATAGAGGACATAAGAATATGTATTCAATGGTAGATATTAAGATGGTGTTTGTTATCATATACTGTCATGGTCTGCGAAAGTGAGAGAGGAATTTCAAATTGTAAATTACAAACTCTTGTGTTCATACTTTATGTAGTACCATAGGAAAATTCCTGCATATGTCTATGCAAGCATATGGTACCTCAGTTACCGTATTATTTAGGGATATGTTTGCATAGACATATGCTAGCATAAAGTAATGGAAACATGTATATGCGACCAAATTAATATAAGCTATGCATAACTAATTCAACAATTTTATGGCGAGGAAATAAATTCTCAAGTTGCTTAAGTGAGGTCTATGGTCAAGGTCAAAGTCAAGGTGAAATCCAAAATTGTGGCAATGACAATATCCAAGACAATCGTTAGTCGTGATATAAGAAAAAATAACTAAGATCACTGGGTTGAAAACTAATACTTGTCCACTACTGCACACGAAGAACGAGACCCTGCAGTTCAAAATGTCTAATTGTCCGATTCAGTCTACAAAATATTTTGCAATTGGTAGACAACTTTCATCTCTCTCCTGTAATTAATGTCTCACTATATCCACTTAACTGTCCCTAGGCTTATACCAATGTGTGTACCGAGGCATAACAATATGTATATTTAGCTCTCTGTGGTAAGTTGAGTGAACAACCTGCCTATTGCTTTGATAAATAGATAGCTTAAAACACCTTATTAAATATATGGTAGATAGTCTCGTGAAAATATTAAAAGGGAAATGTACCCTTCAAAGTAATTTTTTTATTTACATTTTTTTATTATTAATATTTATTTTATATTAGAATATTAAGAAACATCGTTTTGGATTCTGCCGTTTATTGACTATATCTACATCTTGCAATAAAAATATTCTGAAAACTTGACCTCTAATTGCTACAAAAATTTTGCCACAAAATTGTGTATGTATTGCATGATTCAGTTTTGAAGAAGAGGTTTTAGTGAAGAGAAAAATATTGAACATTTGGTCACTTTTTACCATAAATCGTACCTGAAACATTGCAAACATTGTGCGGACTGTGTATATGTACGTGTGTCTATGTGTAGCTGCATTGTTGTAAGCTATTTGATTTTACGGAAATTGACTTTGCTTACTTGTTTATGAGTAACTGCGTTACAGGTTATATTTGCCAGACTTTGCGATGCATTTGCTGTACAGTCTTCCGGTGTGTTTCGTGTTTCTCAGAGATTTCTATAAATTATATACGTTAGACATTTTTAACCAGAGGACTTATTTTATAATGACATAGTCTTCAAGAACATAACACGCAAACCACATAATAGATTATGGGTTCGATTCCCAGGTCTGGCTGGGTGTAAATTTTGTGTTTGTCTATTTGGGTCTCAAAAAATTGTCAGTACACGAATTGTATCACGAAAAGTACTGGGGTCACTCAAATTAAGTCACATTAAAGGGGGGAATGTTTGGTGCAGTGCCGGTGCGGAAGCTTCCGCGTCGCCGCTGCACGAAACATTTTTTTTAGCGAAAATTAAAAAAAAAGTTAGTTAGATCTGAACCAAAAAAAAAAATGGAAGTGAAGAGATATTGAGTCAAATCCTGGCCTG
This sequence comes from Medauroidea extradentata, assembly GCA_003012365.1. Taxonomy (NCBI): domain Eukaryota; kingdom Metazoa; phylum Arthropoda; class Insecta; order Phasmatodea; family Phasmatidae; genus Medauroidea; species Medauroidea extradentata. Next base: position 78,296 of record PNEQ01027194.1, read on the forward strand.
ACCATACTTTTTTTTAAGGTCTTAAAATTTTTCAGAATTTTTTTTTTGAGTCAGTAAAATATTTTTTTTTTTGTTATTAATATATTGTATGCGCATTTCATATGTCCAACGAAATATTTTTATGACCAACTAAATATTTGGTACTGCTTACAAAATTCAGCTATTTGCCTCAAACAAATCGAGGTAACAAAATAATTTGGTACGAGCAAACAAATATTTCGTTGCCCATATACAAACAAATGATTTGGTTGATTCAAACAAATTTTGTTTCCACCAAAAAAAATTTTTCTCAGTGTATTTTCGCGATAAATAGTAGCTCATGGCCTTCTCCTAGGTCCACTATATTCTATACCAATTTCCATTAAAATTGTTTCAGCGGTTTAGGCGTGAAAGCGTAACAAACAAATAAAGTCACATTCATGTTTATTATATTATATTATTATAATATTATTCTGGTATGTTTGACTGTATGAAAATAATATAACACGTATAATAATTATTTCATCAATGACTGCTCAGCATAACTTATAATAGCATGCGTTTTGGCATAGAGTTTCAAAAGAGAGTGCCGTTAAACTAAGGTAAGCGCGTAGATTTAAATGTTTTGAATTTAATTATTTTATTCTTATTTTATTTTATTTATTATTTTTTGCGATTAGATGCATCTAATAATGTGAGAAAGCCTCAAATCCGGCTTCGTGTAATGTAAAGGTCGACTTCTTGCGCTTTGTATAACTCGTGGCCTTGAGACAAGACTACAGCCAGTAACTAGTTCCTCCAGCTTACGTAGTTCGACATTCTCAAGGTTCTGTTACATAACCAAATATTTAAACAACATATAACATGGGAACAACGGCAGCAATTTGACGCCGCCAATTAAGTCTTACACCGTAATCCTAATAGCGTTAACAAGAGGTTCTTTTATTAGTTAATTGAAGACTTAACATTCATAAGGGGCTAAGTGCCAAAATGTATGTTTCGAGATAATGACGAAAACTGTATATTACGACAAACAAATGAACAAGGAAATATCCTAATGTGTTCACATATTTTTTTTCAATTGGAAAGTAGTAAATAGGAGCAATCGAACAGTAAATAATACAAAATACTTGTGAACATCAATGTATATATTTTTTTAATGATTTAGAATGTGTTGATATTACTCCAACGATATAACTATGCTGATGTACGGCGCGCATGAATCTCACTAGGAGATAACACTTTACGTATGTCTTCGACCTTATGTTTTGGCACCTTTTTATGTACCTATCTCATTTTTGTCGAAAATGGTACTTAACCATTTTGAATGTTAAGTCCTCAATTACAACTATATTAAGAGTGCGTGGTAGATAAATAAATGCTGAAAATATCAATTGTTGTCTACGCTTGTTTCGAAGCCAATATGGATAAAATACTCAATGACAATCCTAGACAATTGTATTTGCCATCATTATGAATAAATATTTATCAAAAATTACTAATTTTCTACGCGTGATCCCTTGCGCCGCAGTTAAATGCATGATGTTCTGGCGTCAGAGATTATGCTTCATAAGTTCGAAACACTGGAAACAATTTTGTTCAAAACGTTGGCTAAAACGATTGTCGAGGATTGCTATTGTTTAACTTTCGCAAATTGGCTTCAAGAAACCTACAGCTATAGATTAATACTTTTAGCGTTGAATTATGTACCACGCCCTCCTAATGTTCAGTGCTTAAGTATGCTTAGACTGTTATGTATTTTGATATGTTGTGTTGCTTTCAAGTTAGTAATACACTATACACCTGTTAATTAGTTTATATAAAATTTAGGTTTATTAGTTAATCGTGATTTTAACTGTAGTAAATACTTGAGCAAATAACTTTTAATGTGCATGGAAATGTTTTGGTTCTTCGTCGTAAACGCTTAAAGGAAATAGTAATTTTTACTTTAAAATATAATTTTGTCAGTTCTCACAGTGAAAATAAAAATAATTAATTCTGATTGCAGCAAAATCTGTATGGGAACTTGGCCGCTTATTCCAAAATTTTGACTACGGTAAAATAATTTTGCTATATGCTGTAAAGAGAAATAACATTTTTTTTCTGGTAAAAAGTCTGTTTTCTTTTATGCTTTGTCTATAGAGTGGCTCAAACTTAATTCTCTTTACGAACCACTGAAAGCTTGACAAAAGTAAAAATAAAATATAACATAACATTTTGAACAACTTGTGCCATACCTTAAAACGGTTTAGCAACTACGTCTGAATCAGCCTGCGGGTTATACATTTTCAAATTCAGGAAGCGCTTTTGCCCAATGTACCATTCATCCAGAGCTCATACGTTAAATTTATGCCATAACGGCAATGATGGGCCCCTCAACCGGTAAGGTTGAGCTTGTTAGTGAAAGTAGATCATGAACAGTATTTGTTTTAAATGTATATTGATACCTTTACAAAGAATATTCCAATCACTTTACAGCAAAGCGTTTCATGTGTCATTCTTCACTGAATGACGTTCCCACGTACTACGTCAATTTTATGAGAAACCTGACACGCCCATAAACCCGGTAGGCAAATGATGCTACTGATCGTTCGTTGTGTGTTGTCTAGAATATAAAATAACTGTAAACACTAAGTCTTGAAACCGATCTCCTCGTCTGAACAGTCAGGCGGCCTGGTGCCCCGACCGTAAATTAAATAAATTTTAATAATAATGGTTTAGTCTTCAACATGTTATCACACATCCCCCAAAACAGGTACTATAGAATAACTATTTCCATAATGGTAAAGTTCTCATTCTGATGTTATTTAAATTCACATTAGGTTAATTACTAATTGTGTAACTTTCCTATTGCAAGTCTCGTTTATTCCCGCCCTACATAATTAGGGCATTTACCGCTTTGCTCCCCGTAACTTTCACGAGGTTATCGTGACGAAACATGTAGTTTATACTATATATTAAGAAAAGTAGTCAATACCGTTAACAGCATTGATTTTCACAAATACTGTTCATACAGTAAATTTCATTGCACTTTTTGCACGTTGCTTGTGTCACGTAGAGTGGCAATGTATTCACTATATTCATCTGCAAAAATAAGTAGGTATTTATTTTATTATTTTCGCGTTATACACGAGGTAGTTAATTTATGTAAACCTGCCCAGCTTTTACGTGTATTCGCTTCCACAAAACCAGTGTCTGGCATATATGTACGTGTTACAACATTACAAAAATTGCACACAAATCTAAGCGCAACAAAGCATGAAAACGTTTCCGCATATACAGAGGAAATAATTGGTACATCTAGCTCTACTCCGTGCTTACAACTTATTCGCAAGTTCTTCGCTGCCTGTTGGTGTGAGGTTTGAGTAGCCTCTCTTGGTTAGCTTACTAGCTAGCTTCTTAAGATTTAAGACATACTAGTCGGCGAATTCTGGCCAAATTTTTTATAGCGCTTCAATCATGCAAACTGTGTTTGTAGATATTCAATAAAAATTGTTTTGTGTAAGTGTTACTATTTTTACAGGATATCTAGGCACATCATAACATATCACTATATGAAAGGAGTGTAACAGCACACAATTTTACATACATTGGCATTTAGAATTTATTGGTATGTGGACGTACGCCATTGCTCATGTTTTTGCTGATCAAACCTGTGTTGAATGACAAATAACGAAAAACGAACACGAAAAAATATAGGTATAAACGCACACAAAAATAGAAAAAAAGCAATCCAAGAGGATTTGTCAGTTTTTTAAAATAATTGTTACTATAGACAACAAAGAATTCTGGAGATCGAATTCAGTCGAATATCGTGACAACACCCAGACACAGAAGCCAGACACAAATATAGAAACAGAATCTTAATATGAAAATAAGACGGAAATAGACAAAAAAACAGTGAACAACAAACCTAAGACAATAGAAAACACAACACAAGTAAAACCAACGAAAAAATGCTCTATATTTGTGTCTGGCTTCTGTGTCTGGGTGTTGTTTTCACAATATTCGACTGAATTCTATCTCCAGGATTCTTTGTTGTCTATAGTAACAATTATTAAAAAAACTGACAAATCCTCTGAGATTGCTTTCTTTTCTACTTTTGTGTGCGTTTTTATTTATATGTATTTTTTTCTTGTTCGTTTGTCGATATTTGTCATCCAACACAGGTTTGAACAGCAAAAACATGAGCAATAGCGTACGTCCACAAACCAATAAATTCTAATTGTAAACTCCCATTGCAACAAACATTTTAAAAACTCATACGTAGGTATATCATGTTTTCAAAATTTTAATTTGAAAATTTTGACTGAGGTCCTTTGTGCATGTTACGAATTAAATTCAAATGTTATTATTACATTATTGTGAACGTCAATGGTGTAATAAGTGAATCGATGAAAGGACGTCCAACAATAATACCTCGGTGTTATAAGTAGTATGAAAAGTGTAAAAATCCACTTATTCCGAAAGACATTTTCTCAATTCTTTGAATAGTCCTTTTTGATGTTTCTTCTGCTATGCATGACTTTTTATGATGATTTTTCCACCAGTTTTTGAAGTCGCACTCGTCACTGCTCGTAACTTCTTTAACAATGAACTTCTGTGTGTTACTGGAATTTATTATCAACTTCGTTATTTCATGCAAGCCATAAATTCGATCATGTTTTTTAAACATATTTTTATCAAGCTGAAATCCCTATCGCAGGGCAAGTATGAATGTACCCGTACAGGAGAATAGTGTCCAATTGTTTTGAAACGTTTAGAGTATGTTAATGCCAGATGCATTTTTGAAAGTATGTGATTTGTATTCTGTTCCCCACAGTTATCCGAGAACAAATTGAGCTCATTAACTGCAGGGGGTACGTCCTTCAAAAAATCAAGGAGAAAAGATGCCACTTCATTTTGGCCTTTGTTAGCAGTGCCTGCATGATACAGGTAGAAAGCTGCGGTGTTTAGTATAATGTTATGAATACAAAACACATTCACCGTCAGTTGCCGCATGCAGTAAGTTTCTTGACCTGACAGTGCTGGCAACTGAAGGTTCTGTATCTAGCAAACGATATGACCATCACTGTGTCCATATCACAAGTCTTTTCTGCCTCATTCGTAAGTTTGTTATAAAAATTTTTAGCTCACCGTAAATCGCTAGCTCAGCTTCGGCACATATTTTTGCTTGGGGATTTAGATGAGGACTCTTCATTTTTAGGTTCAACTCTTCAGACAATTTAAAGGTTTCATGAAAAAACTTTTGAAAAGATTGATAACTTACTTTAACATCTGGATGTTTTTCTTTGATTAATTTGAACATGATAGTAAAATTATGCCTTGCATCCAGATATTTTTGATTTTCCAGAGTAGTGACTCTGCTTAGTAGGAAAGCTTTCGATGTGTTCTCTAATCATGATTCTCGTACAGATCGGGAGAGCACTCTTACTGCAATTCCTTCCCCTTTTGTCTTTAGGACTTTTTCCAGCTACAAGCAGTGCTCTCAACCGCTTCACACGGTTTATTGTGATGGCATGCAATGACAGGAAAGCCTTCAAACATGCCTGCGTTCTCGTAGCCTCCACAAGAACGAAGTATTTGAATGACTTAGAGTTAACTCTTGAGCCTTCTTTTCCTTGCGTGGTCTTCTCTGCTTAGTGTCGTAAGCCTCAATCTAGGATTAAATGAAAACATCTTGCTCATCTTTTGTGGAGTGTTCGAGGACTCTTGTAAGGATGTTCACTCTAACCTCTTCTGGAATTTTAGCGAAACAACCCCTCTTGCATCTGGATAACGCATGTCGCCATTTTCATTGAAGATGTTTAAATCAAGCATCCAAAAAACACATATTCAGTACAACAAATTTTTAACTACCCGCATTCTGGTCCACTTGTTTTTGCTGCTACATGTTTTCCTTTGCTGTTAACATAACATTTACCCTGAACCTTTTCCTTCTTTACAATGTTTCTTTGCCACTTAGAAGGATTTCGTTTCGTTTCTTCCCAGTATCAATTGATTCATCCATATTCTGCCAAATTAATGCACTCCACGCCTGTTCCGGAAATAAAGTGTTATAAATAAACAAATAAAAGTTTCAATGTTTATTTTTACAAGAATGCCAACTTCAAAAATAGAAAAAAAAATTGGCAATCACACCATAGAGAAAGCAGACTTAACACACCAAGACGTATCATGCAGAAAGGGCCTCAGTCAATGACTGAGTACCTTTCTGCATAGCATACCGAACACATGGTGGTTGTTTCTTCAGGACCCGTGAAATTGATTGAGTTCCTTTCATTGTAGAACATTACAACTACCCATATAAGTATCAATTTTGTGGATACATTTTAACAATTTCATGACTGAGACCCTTTCTGTATGGCCCGATTCATAGATTTTTTAGGTATCTACGTTGTGTTCGCTTGCATAGGAGTGGGATATTGTGTGTACTAATTCCAATACAATACCAAACATGTAGCAAAATGAGGTCTAGTTAATCATCTTGATAAATGACAATAGCAAATCTTAAAACCGAAATAATGCATTCTCAGGAGCGCAGCTTTTGCAAGTTTCTTAGTCAATAAATATTGTTGAAACTAATTTAACTGATGCGAAATTACTTTAAAACTCATATAGGAGGAAATTAATTTCGATTTTTAATAAGTGATAGGTATTCAGAGTATAAGAGCGTATTTCGTACTGAAAACACTGTGAGAATGACCGTTGGAGTTAATTTCTATATCTGTGCGGGTAATGGAGCAGATTGGGGATGGAATTTTGGAGCTGACTGATGGCAAGTGGATTGTTGGGTCTGGTGTGCAGAACAATTGCTGCGACAGCACATTTGTTACATTCCCAGACTTTGTTGCTTTACAGACAAAACCCCACAACAAATTATATGTACACGTTATAAATCGTGCTTGTGCAAAGGAATGCATGGAAGGAAGAGAGGGACGACAGGCAGATGAATATGATGTTTGAAAGAATTGTGCAATGGGAGTGCATGCCTGGATTTATTTGCTTGGACATACTCCATTGCGAAATAAATGACTGTCAAAAGAAAACTAAATAATAAGACAAGAAAACATAAATAAGCATAGTATGCTTTGGTCATCAGGATACATACAACAACATGAAATTCCAAAAATGGAATCGGGTTAGATAAAACAAGGAACAAACAGAAAAATAAAAGAAATAACAAAAATATAAAAAGAAACCTGAGTAGTCATGCGACACAGCGATGAGACGAAACAAAAACACTAACAGAAATACTGCAAAGAACAAAACGATGAGACTAAACAAAACACAAAGATGTCGGACACAAACAGAAAAAACAACAAACGACACAAATGATGAGACGAAACAAAACACAGTAGGAACTTAGCTATTTTATATTTTTGTTATTTCTTTGCATGTCAACTTAGCTCTTTTTATATTTTTGTTATTTCTTTTATTTTCTGTTTGTTCCTAGTTTTATCTGACTAGATTCCAGTTTTGGAATTTCATGTTGTGTATGTATCCTGATGACTAAAGCATACTCTGCTTATTTATGTTTTCTTGTCTTATTTTTAGTTTTATTTTGACAGTCATTTATTTCGCAATGGAGTTTGTCCAAGTAAATAAATCCAGTCATGCACTCCCATTGCACAGTTCTTTCAAAGATCATACTTACAGAAACTTGTTAAGTAATACGGGACTTTATTTGTTAGTATGGCCGTTTGAATTACAGATACACGCCTAGTCGTAAGGGACCTATGTTAAAAGTTTCATTTTAATTAATATAACACTTGGTCCCCCTTTATCTCAAATTATGTTAAGAGTTTCTTCCTTTTACACACAACTTTCACTATGACAATAAAATTAAATAACTTAATTTCCTAAAATCTGTTGGTTTACCCCATTTTGCAAAACTATGACGATAAGTTTAGTGCAATGTGTGTAAGTAAGTTTACAGCTAAAAGTAAAACTTTAAATATTCGAATGCAGTGAAATGTTGTTGCATAAAAGTATGTTTACTGAGAGCGCATTGCTGCAAGAATTCAAGCATGTTTTCAACTTACTGATGAAATTGCATATAGCTTACTATAACCTTGTTACAAGAAAATCGTTTTCGACATCACTTTAAAAAAATATTTGAAGACTTTTTAAAAAGCTATCCGCCAACTCATTTCAAGTATAAATTTATAGTATTTAACAAATGTAGACATATCCTAATTTTCCTTATCAAATGGAAATATTTTAAACGTAATTCTTACTTCTCTCGCAGAAATATCTTGAAATAAGATTTCATTAACGTTCTGCCAAAATAAGTGATCCATTGTAAGAGAGACATATCCAAACCAAACGTTAACATTTTAGCCAGCATATACGGCTTCTATGGTTGGGTTCTCGTCTCGTATCGAAAGTTAAATAATAATACTATACGTAGTTTATTGTTTTAAAACAATTTTCAAATTTAAAATCTGGCTTTTAAGAATTTCCATTATCTAAAGATAAAACATTTTAGTTTACAGAGGTTTCATAAACGCATTTAGACCTATTCTATTCTTGATTTTACTGACTTTCATGACCAAAAAAATCAGTCACTAAAAATAAGCTTAATTAGTTAACAATAAATATCTGTGTCAATTTTATAGTTGTTACTAAAAAAGCTGTTTTATATACTGTTAAGTGACAACCGCGTAAAAAAATTAATGAAAAAATATTATTTATTGCCTTGTGGTTTTGTCGGTAGAAATAAAGATACCAATATTTTTTGTTTGCTAGTTATAGTTATTATTAAATTAACTATAATTTTAGTAATTCTAATTGCCTTCGCCCTTACGTGACTAACCTATTTCTGTACGCTGTAAAAATTTAAATACAAATAAGACTAAACAGTATTTGACATGTCTTTGACCTTAATATGATTCAATGCAAACATCTCAATTATCTGTACAAAGTGAATTCGCAAAAGAGTAAAGAAAGTTTTTAGAAAATGTCTGCCTTAAATTTTGCCATATAACTGGCTAAATATTTCAACAAAATTTCAGAAAATAGGTGAGCAATTCAATAAGGTCACAGATAATTAATCATTAAGTTGTATTGCTTTGTGTATAAACTCATATTTGTATAATTTTTATAAGGTCTGGAATTTAAGACGATATCAATAAAAAGTGCCGTATAAAATTATTTGTAGCACGGCAACGAATAAATATAAATTATATTTATAATTAATATATATGTTTAACTTTAACTAGTTAAATTGAAAATATTGCTGATAATATCCTAAAATTACGTAAGAAAAGTTTATTAATCCAAATAAAATATGTAAGCTGGCTTATATGTAGATTTGTAGTATAGGATGTTAATATTTTTCTGTACCCAAACATACAAACATTTAACACGGTTCGCATCAAAGAATTCAGTTTATGTGCTAATAGTTTGACTTTAAAGTTCGTACATAATTCTTGATAGCACGAACTTTTTTAAATGTTTTTATAATTGACTTTTTTCCAAAAATCGCTAAAAAATACTTTACATGATTTAGTTAATTAATCTCAAAGAGATAGTATAAAATTAAATAAAATCATGAAACCATATTTTACGTGCATGTTACAACATTACATCTTCTTCAAGACTGAAAACAATAAACCACGCACTGACTAGCAGCTAGCGCAGTATTTAGTATACTCAAGGAAACGTGTACGAGCACTTACCCTTACAAACGTTATTATAATAAAACATTTTGTAGAGGTTAGGCTAACCAAATATTATAGTCTGAAAAAAATTTGGCTTATATATCAAATGGTTATGTCAACTCGACACCATACTTTTCAAATCAACACTCAATTAAATAATTTTTTTTTGTTTCAGCAAAGGAATATAAATTTTCAATGAATATGAAATGATATCAGTTGCTAAGTATGACAAATATTTTCCTCTTTAATGTTCTTCCTAATGCAAGAAAATAAATAAACAATTATCATAAAAGGAGGGTACCGAAGTGTAAGGTATTGGACTCCGAGGGCCAAATTCAGATTAGGCACTATGCGAAGCAAACTAATTGAATAACACTTTCCATCACACTATTTTTTTTTTTAATTAACAAAAGCTACTGAAAAGATGTACAGACTTGGTACTACCATGTCTTAGGGGCCTAGAAATGTTGCAGTGGGTAGAGCACTATTATAGTGATCCAAGTTTATTTCTCGACGGATTCGGACGCCGATTTTTAGTGGGTGGGAAACGTGGTATACTTTGCCGCTGGGTGGCGGTTTTCTCAGGGCACACTGGTGTTCTCAATCTATCGAATTTCATGGCTTCCCCATCTCAGGGCTCTATTTCCTGTCATCCTTCCAGGGTTGCAGGCGCCTATGGTTGCCGGGTAAGAAATTTGCATTTAAAGTACGATGCCCTGTCCTCTGGTGCCCTCTTGATACATTATTATTATTATTATTATTATTATTATTATTATTATTATTATTATTATTATTATTATTATTACATATAATAAAAGCTATTTTATCTCAAACAGTTGGTTAGATGTGCATGAAAGCTATAAATATTTCATTAAGATTTCTGTGCTGCCACAATATGTTAACATGTCAAAATAATTTACTTGTATTGCAATATATTACTGTAAAATTTCACCGGGATTACTATTCGTTACGGAATTACTAAATGCAATTTCTAATTTCTGTGTTGTTTTCATTTGTATTTAATGTAGCCCCTACCTCTGTGGTCTAGTATGACTATTTGGCTAGCATTTTAATATTTTCATAAACAAATTATGATTTGTATTGCAAAAATTTGTGTTTGTTTACCAAACAAGTCGTATGTGAAGAAAAAAGTGTTTACATAAATTCCAACAAAATTATTTTAAAAAAATTCTAAATATTCTATTTTCCTATGTGCAAATAACTGACACAAAATAAAACGAAGGAAATGGCTGTAGCGTAGTAGTCATGAAGTTTGTGAAAAAATACTAAACGCAATTTCAGGAAACAGGTGCTTGAATTTCTCACTGTTTACAGGAATTAACATTCCCGGATTGTAGCCAGTCAGGTCTAATGTCAGAAAATTAAATGACACTCAACTATTTTACGACAAAGAAGAATAAATAGATAAGTTCTAGAGTCCTGTTTCGCACTTTTTGGTTAATAATACGTTTAACTTGTTACGCTTCGGTAGGAACAGAATAACACATAAATAAAGTCGTGTGAAAGGCTTACCAATGGGTATACTTATTTGCTAAATTCGGTATGTAGAATTGCTTATTTTGCCACTGATTTAACTACACAATAAAATTTTTGAGGATGTTGATTAAAATCTAAATGGCTCACAAAGCAGACATTATAAAAGGCAAAGGAGTTTACCGTAATATACTTTCAATGGAAGTGTAATTTACACATTATTATGGTGCTTACACGTAATGCTTCTTTTAACAACCATTCCAGAGACCATTTCGTAAGTATCACTTGTAGTTGTAGATAATTACTGCTTTATTCAGACTAAGGTAATTTCCGCAAATTACAGTGATTCATCTGTACGACCAGCCTTGCCTTGCAACCTTCTCAAAGATGAAAAGCTCACCATCACAGACTATATTTTTGTTGAATTAAACTAAGTATTGCACAACTACTGTCATCCAATCAAAAACGGAAGAAACCCGTGCATAATGTTCACCACTTGTTTTAGAAGTGCTCCGAATACATTTGTTAGAAGTTGTAGGTTTTCAGAATAATCCAGCGTCAACCCCAAACCATTCATAGCTATCTCTTCTTCCCCATGGCTAATATATTCTATATTTGAATATGCAATATGTATTTTATTTCGTCGGTGTTATTAGTAAGCAGATTTTCTCTCTTAAATGCTTATTTACTGCCCAGATCAGAATTTGTATTTGGTATAATTTAGCTCCATCACTACTGTATATTTTACCTGAGGAGACTTCGGTTTTCAATTATATTGTAAATTGTATTTAATTTTCTTTCATGTTGTTAAGAAAAAATGAAAAACCGTTGGTTATACCTGACAAGATCTTGCTAAATTCGTCTTAAGCTGATTCGTTCAATTTGTAGTTGTTCGCATTTGGTATATTCATACACTTTGCAGCCTGCTAGTCGTACCAGTACAGTTGTTTACATGAATGGTGTATGTATCTGCAGGGCCTGTCTTGATTTTTGTTACAGTAACATCACTTACATTTTTTAAATAAATTTTAGTGTTAAAAATAGCCAACCAGTCTTCCTTGCATATTTTTTTACTCTTCTCGTGGAGTTTTGCATGAGGACTTTTACTGAAAGTCTGGTTGCAGAGTTGGCATAGATATCTTGATGTAGACTTATTTTCCGTGCAGTTCTCATATGTGCCAGAAAAGGCCAGTGGTGTCTTAACTTCAACGTCCATCGTAGTAGACGGTTGCAATCCTACATCACAAATGCGTACCGTTGTCATAGCTTTTTTTTGCAGGGACAACTATTGCCAGTTCATATCTCGAAATGTCTTTAAATTGTCAATACGAGCAAACAGCCTATGAAATTTATCCCAGTGGTAGGCAGTACAAGAAGGGTTCTTCTTGCATTTGTGCCTTTTATACCTTCTTACATCTTGAGCATACACAAATATATTATCACAGTAATAGAATTAGTATCTAGGAGATGACATCGGTTCTCTTGAAGTTTCCGCAAAAGCATTCACTGATGGAGTTGAATAACTTTTCACGTCGGAAGGTGCCAAACCACCACAACATATAGGTCGCAATTTCCACAAATATCGTCTTACAGGCAGTAGAATGAGACCTTAAAATGCACGCAAATGTAATTTTCAAGTTATCTTGCTTCACAAACCGGGTTTCGCACTCATCGCATTTTAAAGTCACTAGTATTTCATTCAAAATTTTGCAAGCTTTATGTCAGGGGGGATTAGAGAGATGGTCGAAATTCTTATCACAGAATCGTCACTGACGACATAGTATTGCAGAAGCTTAAGGTTCTTCCAAGGTACTGGATAATAGCTTTCTCTCATATTCCTTGTGAAACTCGGAATATAAGCTCTGAATCATGTAAACAGACAGCTAAAGCGGTTGCAGATGATGTTAAAGGCTGGTCCGCGCTCCCTGCGAGCTTCAGTCTGAGGAAGGGCGTGGAAGGGAAAGGTTATGTCACTTGAGCTCTCCACCCCTTTAAGGAAGGCCAGCATAAGAATTCGATTGTGCTACTCTCTATCGGCACACTACGAAATACCAGTGATCGGGAGGGATGAGAAATGGAAGTGGCGATAGGAGGGCAGGTTTGGAACAGTATCTGCGCAGTGAAGTGCATCAGAGCGGTATATTCTTGTCTCCCGCGATTTCCTTCGCTCATTTTACCCCCTACTGCTGACGTTATATGGAGGGTTCTAGCCACGGATAAGGTAAGATGTGTTGCGTGCAAGCTCGCGCGCCCAAAAATCTGTCAATCTAAACACATCAAAAATAGGGAACTATTAAGTAAATTAATAAAAATTGAATTTCGAAATTTCTTAACACTATTAAACAGTGCCCTGTTCGCTACCGCAGAGATGAAAATGTAGGGCAAAATATAGTAAGATAGGAAATTTTCAGTTTTTGAAGATATATGTTGGGTATCAGCAGACGAAATAAAGAACAAACTCTATATTAGATTTTGATGCCCTTTTTGAAGAATTCCATGAATAGGTTTCGTTTTGTGCCAGGTAGAATTTGGAGAACATGTCACTTGTGCGCGGGCCGACCAAAATATATTTCTCTCTCTCTCTCTCTCTCTCTCTGTTTATCTGCACAGCATTTATTATGTGAATTATATATTATGTATATGTAATTATGTACGCAAAGTATATTTCATTGTGAAAACACTTCAAAGAAACCATTGGCCCAAATACTTACATAACAGAATAATCTGTTCCGACAATACAATTAGAGTGATTTCAATGTATTCACTAGCGATGTATTTCGTGTTTATTTTTTATTTTGTTTTTTTACTTTACTTTTTAAATCCGATTTATTTACAAAAATGCAACAATATTAATGGAAAAATGTTGATAGCACAGATTCCAAAAAAATCGTGCCCTATGTTACAATATTTCTGGCAATGGCACTCCGAATTCGCCACTAATATTATGAGTGAGATATTTTGGTCAGCGTTCAACATCGAGGTATTTAACGCTGGTAGGGGTGACATGATGTGAGTATAGAGCAGTGCCGATGTAAACGGGCGGGGGAAACGGGAGATCCTCAAGAAAAACCCCCGACCAGCGGCATCGTCCGGCATGATTCCCACATGCAAAAATCCGGGGACCGATCCCGCCGGGAATCGAAACCTTTGTGGGAGTCAAGAGGTCTGAACTCTCGGCCACCGCGGCCCCTACTTATGAATGACATGTTGGAAGCGCAGTTAAAAATATAAAATAGCAAAATATAAATAATTCCAAAAAAAGTATTAATCACTATTTGAGTCCGATGCAGTGGCGGCTTGTGGGTTATTGCCAGGTGGGGCTGCAGATAGTCGGAATTGTACAACCTTTATGACCGCGCCGTAGACCAAAGACAATGAAATAATGGCCGGCTATTAGACCTATTGGGACCACATTAGTAAGGGACACCTGAACATCAGCGTGTCAGTGGCTGTAGAGTCAACCAGCGCCCAGCCCTGTACAGCTCTTGGCAACTGCAGCCATACATGGCAACAACCTACGAGTCGCCACTGGTCCAGTGCAAATATCCCAGTTTGAAAATAATATTGCTAATAAAATTATCATCAAAATTATGCCATATCATTACAAAAATGGTTGAGAAAATAATGTTATCAACACTCTTTGTATATTCCCATTTCCCGCCCTTTCGTTTGCTCATGTTGCGCCCTGCTGCTGACGTAACAGGAAAGGTTCCAGCCAAGTAGTGTTGAGATGGCTGTTGTGCCAAATGCAGCGCAGTATTGCGTCCATACTCATTACGAGACTAGATATATTAAAAATGAGAAATACCTCTAACCATAAGTTAACTGTACTATGGCGTAGTGAATTAATTGTTGGTCAAACAATGTGTTTTATACCACATAATTAAAAAAAAACAGGAATGAGGTGACTGTGGGTATCGGACTGTAAAATACCAATTCTACTAATGCACAGAGCCATTTGTACAGGTCATAATATAGTAAATAACAAATTTTTGCAACAACGTTCTTAGCAAACAAAATCAGGTAATGGACATAACAGAAATTTAGCATGCAGTATTATTGACAGAGCAGTTCATAGATATAATGTAAATATTATGAAGTTAAAAAGATTGAATAGATTTCGTTTTCTGATGTGTTTAGCATTAAAGTATTTTCGGTGCGTGTCCCACTTGCCTGTGAAGGACTCCTGCCCGCCGTATTTCCCCTCTTCTGGCCGTGTCTGCTACCACATTTCTAATGTTAACGCACCTCCCACAGTTTACCGTAGTTTCAGCCCCTCAGAACCCTTCTGACTCGTTCCTTTTTATTCTGCCTCTGTTGTAGGGTATTCAGAATTAAGCAACCTCTTTTGCAGTCAGAATTACTCAAAATTCGTCTATTAACAAACAAACACTGTTTTTTTAATATGTTGTCTCGTCTTGCTAAACTGTGAAGGAAACATTTTCACATTAAATCTCTGCGACATATTTATTCCTTCTTATTCATTTAAGCCAATTTCTCAGTCATTATTCACAATGTTATCCTTGACCTATAATTAAAGACATATGAAATCTTCCGAAACAATAAGTAATGCAATCATGTACAAAAGTATAACGTTTATTTATTTAAAGAAAAGAGAACTGCAGAGTAAGTATGAATACTCATGATATGTCATCCAGTGAGGGGCAACTCGTGTTACAGTAATGGTAAAACAGATTCAGACTAGTTCACTCGAGCAGGCAACCACAATGACAATTCCCTTGGACTTGGCAGAAAGTTATTTTCAACCATGAAGTTATTCTATCGTGATGTAAGAACCAAGAGAGCTGTAAGAAATTAAATAATAAGAAGCTTAATTTGCTAGTTGCGTGACAAACGCAGCTTAAGAAGGTCCATAAAAAAACACGTTCTTAAAAAAAAGACATTTACGCTTGTAGAATATGTATATTCTTGACAAAGCCAAGGAAAATAATAACATTTAAGCTCAAATGCATGCACACTAGTGCATATTCAGTGTCGTGTACGTATAACTAAAAGTGAAATCTGGCCAGATGGCTTAGTTCCCTGCTAATATAATAATTTTTTTTAACGAAATCGGAACACAAATATGTACTTTAATTTTCCGTAACTCTGGCTGGTTTTTTCATAGTTTTATGACGTACAAAAATTATATGTATATATACATCTACAACGTGATCTTCAATACAAAACATTTATGCTATATTTGTAAGTAATCAGCGAATTATTAACACATATTTTATGTCGTGTAAATAAGAAACTTACCCAGAGTGTTTTTGTAACTTGAGACCAAACTGCACTACGATATTGCCGTTGTGAAAGGAAGGAATTTTTAAGTTTATTAATCAATTTGTACGCATTTATTTATTCACGTCTTGTTTTATACAAATGTCGAAGTTAGGGTGTAACCGCATTGCCTTGCATTTAAGAGGAGACGCCAACAAGACGTTTCTGTTGGTGCGAATGCTATTTATCTCTGTTCATAACTATTCTAGGAATACGAATTTTTCCACGAACAATAAAAAATCTGTTTTATGTAAGCTCGTTCGACCGCAGGCTCTCTGCAGCATCCGATAATGATGATTATACGTCACGTTTATACGTACTTTTCTCCTACCGTATGTAATTAAAGAGATTAAAGAAATAGTGAACATGTCTAAAAATTGTATTTTTAGGACTTCAGTGCTCAGTAAATAGAAGGTAAAGGAAGAAAGTCCACAATGTAAACTGTAATTTAATCCTTCGACATTCGAATCGCCCAATATATTGCTGTTGCAAATATAATCAGTGTGTTATTATTAGACTACAAGGAGCGATATCGGGACCTGGAAGTGCGCGGGTTCCAAGGCTCACACTTGCTCAGTCACAGCTCGCATCATCGCCTCTAAGCGCTAAGTGCTTAAATATAGTCTGTCTTTATGTTGAGGGTGGACGCGTACTCAAGCCGCGGAACGGTGTGCACAACTTCAGACAACACAAGTTAGTTTCAAAAGAACTCAACGTATGTGAGATGAGTCTTCTTATAAATAGGAATCATAACACACTGCACGTATGTATACCCTCTCCAAAAATATTTAAAGTTAATTTATTACGGCATTAAATTATAAAAAATTGTGTTTTAAATACAGTTTAAGAATTATTACCTTACTCTAAATATTTAATAGTGTATAAACGGGTACAACACAATTTTATTCCAAATATTACAACATATAATGGTCAACACTGCTTGTCTTATAGAGGTTAGTTATTGACAGTAGGCTGCACACTAGTTCACTGACTTGCGGCTAGAGGGTAGAGTGAGGCGTGGAGCGCGTACAGTGTCGAACTTAGCTCTTCACTCTTCTTAGACTTGAACACGCAAGAAACGTCGACCCAGGCAGCCACTTTGAACAAATAAGTAGAAAAGAATAAGTGGAGTTGGCGTAGGTAACCAAAGAGTGGAGTCACCTGGCATCTTGGATGCCACGTCATGGTTGCCGTCTTGGGCAACGTCATTTTCCCTGTTTTTCTTCAACAAGTCTGGAACTTCCCTATCTTCCTTAAATTTGTTTATTTTCCTTAAACACTTTCCTTTTACCCTGATTCAAAGTCCTGAAATCACATGGGTAAGCCTGATCCTTGAAACTGGCAGATGATTTCGAGTATTATTAAGCCTGAGTCTCAAAGCTGGCAGATGAATCCATCGACTAATCGTCGATGCTTCACTGAGAAGTATTTTACGCAGTATCAATATAAACTTGTTATATTCGTTTTTTTATTATTTTAATGCTTCTTTAGTAATTTATTTCAGATTTAATTTGTTGCCATAATTTTTTAATTTCACCACAATTATGATTTTGCTATATTAATTAAAACAATTCACTAATCGTGTTTGTTAAGAATTAGACATGTATTTCCTTAAAAATGTATTTAAATATTTATTCACTCTATGATTGAATCTAGACCACGTATCTAACAAATCCTATATCCCTCTTTTCACGAATACCTATTTTTCAATCAACCTTGTATTTTAAAACTAATTTTATTAATATATACAAACGTATTATTATTAATCACTGTACCATATCATGTTAAACTACATTTAGTACGAGGAGTCCAAATTTTATGTTTTCATCTCCATGATCTCCATTCAGACTTATAACGTGTTGATTGATTTCGATAATTCTATGTATTTTGTCTATACAACTCATTAACCTCGATTTACTATTGTACTTATTGTCACATAACCCAAAATATATACACCTACATAAGTGCATTTTATTTATTCGTACATTATTATTATAATTAAATGTATATTACTTCGATTTTTTTACTGTTAGGTATCTTAAGGTTAGGCAAGTGGACTTTACGTCTCGTCGACAGCGAGGTTGTAAGTGACGGTGACACAACTTGGTACAATGACATGAGCTGGGGGAGGAGTTGGTCATGGCCTTTGTTAAGGAATCATCACAGCCTGGAGCGATATCGGTAAATCATGGAAAACCGTAATCAGAATGGCCAGAGCCGAGGATCAAACCCAAGTCCTCTTAAATGTGAGTCCAACGTTTTATCGTTGTGCCACCTAGCTCTGTTTGGTTCCTGAACCCTTATGTTTATATAGGACTTGAGAAGTGACCCATTTACTTTGTACTTTCTCGTACCTCATACTCCTGGCATGCAACTATCATATTGATATTGGTAACTCAATGATGTTTTAAACTATACAATTGTCTGAAAAATAGCTTAGTACATATATTTTACATGTGATTGTCTGTAGGCCAAATTTAAACTGAGTAATGTACACCTAGCACGTTCCAACATTTATGTTATTATTTAAATAATTTATAATATAGGCATTATCACATTAAGAGTACGCTATGTGCAGTATTAAAATTCGGTTAAAGTGAGTTGTAAATTAAATATGTGTCCCGAAAATATAAAACCTTTGCTTTAATTTCCTATAGATATAACGTGATTTTTTTTAATATACACATTTTATTAAATAGTAAATATTTTTAGCATACATATATTTTTTATCAACAGTTATTTTCTAACAGTTAACTAACTTTTTTTCATCGACCGTAAGGTAAGTTCATGTAGTTCTGCTGGGGATACAGACGTGACGTATTGCACAGTCAGACTTGTGATTGTAGTATCTCTAACTAAAAATATGTTTTAAGATCGTAACTCTTACTGCATTACATGCATTCTGAAATTCTTGGTGTGCTGTACAGATTTCCAGCCTTCATGTGTGAACTCTGCACTGGCATGATATACATGAAGCGACCCTCAACCACGATACTGCGGTCCAGTTTCCTTGACCCTCTCTTGATGCCCGTCCCCATCTCACCACAGCCACGAGTGTGTCGGCGTAAGCGGCCACACTTTAAGTGCTTTGTCTAGCCTAGCTGTCAGTCTGCATTGAAGTAGTTAATAAATGATTGTTTGCGTAACTATACACATGTTCTCAATATAAGAGTATGACTACACAGTAAATTCGAGTACAAAGATATACACTCTAAGCTATCACGAGCAATGAGATTTACTATTACAGACCTCTCCATCTCAGTCAAATAATTTCGCACAGCTTCTTCTCAAACAATACTACCTAAGTTCTTGCGAATGTAACCGAGAGTTCTACACTGTTCTTTGTTACAGATTTTTCCAAATAAAATAAAAAATATACAGCTTATACACCTTAGCAGTTTGTCGGAAACACGACGTATTAGTTTAAAAAGAAACGCATATAGAAGCTATATGAAACTAGGTACATGTAACTGTATGTTCCTTAACGCACGCTTTCTTTACACTTCCTCCAATCCGATGCTTAAGGAGTTCATACGGCTCTCGCTTTAAATGTGTAATATCAAGCAATTATGGTAGCCATGAGTATCATACAGTATCCCTTCACTAACATGTAGACCTTTAGCTGCATCGTTTATTGTACATTCAACTTAAGAACTGTACATGCAGACTGCCTTCGCAGAGTAACGTAAATTCTTCTTATCTTAAGAATATTCGTAATGTCTCGTCCATGCACAGCATGTATTATGTAATACGTCTTACACACACGTGTGTGTATGTAAATGTGTGTATAAATAGCATAAACCATGATGTGTACTATGCTAGACCACCATGTATCATCTAGACATCAAAATAATCTCTTTACTTTTGCTTATTCATGTATACTGTTTTACCTCGCTCAAGACCTAAAGTTTTCGCTTTAAACTTATTTTTCATAGGTTATTTAGATTTTCCAACTTCACTTCTCGTCGTTATAAACTCTCCCAAAAATATTTGTCCACACGTATTCAGTTATCGATGCATTTTTTGCCCAGCCATACTTCACACGTTTTTTTTTCTACTTTTACGGAGCATGGTCTCTCGAAAGTAACATGTTTGAGCTTGCACTCCACAAGAATCGACATTCAACTCCTCGTTCCTCTATAGTTTGTTTACCATCACGTAAGGATATTCTGGGATTCTTTGTTCACATAGGCAACTGCCGATTCCTCTTCTAGTTTCTGTGACTGTATCCTAATGTCCGTAGGCCTCTCTAACAGCCTCACTATCGTGGATTTGTAAAGCCTAAAATTATTATTAATTTTTACAACTTATAATATATTCGCATACACGCACTATCTAATATTATAACTCCTTCATGACATCCTCTTAATATCTCCAGGGCATCTTCGTGATATTTCTTGTCTTCTACGTGACTTTTTCGTAAACATTCGTGAATATTAGTAACTCCTTTGCGAATCTTCACGAACTTACGCGAACCGTCATGACACATCGAGACAATTCGCGACTCCTTCGTCACTTCGTCGCATGTGTTAGCGACTCCGTGTGTCTTCGCGACTGCTTTGCTAAACTATACGACTCATTCGCGAGTCTTCGCGACTCCTTCGTGATTATTAGCGACTCCTTCGCAAATATTCGTGGGTCCTTTGCAAATATTCGTGACACCTTCGCAAATCTTCACGCCACCTTCGTGGATCTTCGTAACATTAGCGAATCTTTATGAGCCTTTCATGAATAAGGAGTTACCATCTATTGCATTTACAAACTTCTATATTAACATCCAATCATTTAAATACACATCTGGATTGATAATTAAAAGACACTTTTGACCTCAAATTTAGACCAAAGTGTTAGACATTAATATAACACAGCAGTATTAAACCTATGTATCAGACTTAGTATGAGGTGGAACATATAGATTTACTCTATGTTACGTGTTGAATAATGTTTACGTTTTAATCAGCATTTGTAAATATTTTGGGCCTTTTGTCTTAAATTTATTTTAATATAAATTATGGTATTTAAAGTTTACAGTAAATAAATGTTCAGAGACTTATTTTTTAGCGCAGTGCAGTGTAGGATTGGTGCATAGCAAACAATTGAACTGTGCTAGGAGTGAATTAGCTCGAGGAAACTGGACATAGATACAAAGACAGGCATAAAAACGGGACTGTTTTATGAACTTCGGAGGGATCCGAATGTGTCGAGGGAAGAGCTGTCCTAGACCGAGGAGCCATGGCCCTGTTCCTCCGGCTTTGCTGTATAAGGAAAGCTGGCCGTATGCCGGTTTGTCCAGGATGATTGCTGCACGATGTATATGTCTGGAACTGAGGTTTCGAGACAGAAGATCATCTCCGGTATAGGATGTCAAGTTTCTAGTAAACATAGGTACCTCGTTGTACGTTGATTCCCGGGCGAATGCACAAGTAAAACTACATAACGTTAAAGCCACATGGTAAGCGTGTCAGATTTTACATGCCATATCATATAACTGAATTCCTCGTAATATCCAAGCATTTATCCTTACTCCTAATATGCACAAATTATTTTAATGAGAGCATTCATGAAAACGTCGAGGTTCATTTCTGTCTTTTATTTGTAATACTTGTACGGCCTTGTTTTGATGCAAAAAAATGTTTTCGAATAAATACTTTCCAGTAGATGTTGGTACGAAACAGCGTGTAAGTTTGGATTAATTTTAGAGTACAGTGTTGGGTCGATCACTATGACTGTATATTTATTGGCTCTAATATATTTTATTTTACTTTATAATACTCTCAATTATGTACGCTTTCAGTATTCTTCTTTTCCGCCACTCTTCTACTAAATTCTTGTTGATATAGTTATTAAAATTAAATTTAAAAACATCACATATGACCTAATATTATAACTCGATACTAAACCTCAATATTAGACCTGACATTTAGCCCGCAATAATATACTTCAACATTAAATGCCAGTATTATACCTCAATAACAGATCAGTTATAGATATAATGCTTAGCATTCTGTACTGCTGTGTACATACGCCAATGCAATATTATGTTGTCCCAGAAATGTAATATGCGACTAAGATAAAACGAAGGAAAAAAAATAATGAGAAAACTGGCCTAGATAAGCTGTAGTCAACAAATACACAAACGAAAACAACAGATCAAGAAATATCTGATAAGCAAATTAGTCAACAGCAAATAAACAAAAATAAAACAAATATATTCAGAATTTAAAGTCGACAAAACAAACCAGATAATCGAATAACTCAGAACATTACAATTAAGACAAGCACAGACAAAACTGACACGAAGATAATGTTGTACACAAGACAGGATGACGTCGTCACTAACAGTAGACTAGATGACACAACAGTGAAGACATAAAAGAACACAGTAGATTTTAAAGACCCTCTTTCTACGTTTTGGGAGCTGACGCCTGTTATCGTCATCAGGCGAAGTAAAATTATTAGACGATACAACTACACCTTGCTTTAAAACCTCAATATTATACATCACCACACCAACCAATAAGTGCTCTCTCGCCAGCATGTCACACTGCTATGAAGACATTTAAACCAAACCAAAGCAGTAATCACAAGCGTACATATTGCCGGAGATACAGCGTTTATTCTTATTTCATTTGTTCTTACCCCAATTTTACGGTTTCTTAGCCAGGACATCGTTTGTTCTAAATTTGTTTATCCAAAAAAGTGTTAGTGCTAAAGTCGTTTATCCTAAATGCATATTTCGTAATGCCGTTTGTCCTAATATTGTTTGTCCTAGTTTCGTTTGTCGTAAAGTCGTTTCTCTTAAAATCATTTGTCGTAATAAACATTTGTCCTAAAGTCGGTTGTCCTAATACCGTTTGTCTCATTTTCGATAGTCTGAATGTCATGTGTCATAAAATCATATGTCTGATAAACTGTCCGCCCTAAAGTCATTTATCCTAATTTAGTTAGTCCTAAAGTCGTTTGTCGTAAAATGAATTTGTCCTAAAAGCATTTTCCTAAAAGCGTTTGTCCTACGATAATGATAAACGATTTTAGGACAAATGATGTGTACCCATATTGCCTTGTTGTAAATTTACTTCAGTTTTTAGTCTACACGTAAGTCGTCCGGGGTTGAACAGAACCTAGCAACCCCTATATAACACTCCAGCATTAACATAACAAACATATAAATTACATGTGCGTATACTGCATTGTGATATTACTGTCAACATATTACATTTTAGGTATTTCAATTATGTAAGTTCGCAAATACAATACAGTGCCTTTTATAGCTCTGCACATATATATTAACGTCACCCAAGTATTTATTCATGCAAAGAAATTTACTTAACCTATCACATACCAAGAGTTTGAGACCTTAGTACTTCAAATAAACTTATATATTTCCTAACTTAACTATACTGAACCTAGTCCAACCTGAACCAACCTACTGCATTTAAAGCTAGTATACACAAAACTATAGAATAGTAAAGGTATACCTACCTCATTTCAAAGTAAAATAGTTGCTTTCCTATGCATGCATATTAAAAATAAAAACTTGCATATTTTTTTCATACATCTTAAAGAAATTTCTCCCTTGCGACGTCGTTTCTTGATCTCAGTCCCTAAAGTAAATTCAACACTCTGCTTTGTACTTGAACATCTTCATTTATTTATTTACATACTTCGTCAAACATTTGAGAGTGTTTGGTAGTCCAGGACAGCTTTAGATCAGATTATTGTACTAAAGTGGTGACAAAACTACTCGTCTTCTTAGATCACTTTCAGGGGAAAGGGAAATTATCGTATTCCAAGAAAACCCACCGACCATTAATATTGCCCGGCTCGATTTCTACATACGAATGTTGCTTCTAGACTTGCATGTGTGTGCTATACCGTTTTATAGTTAAAAGTGTTTTCTTCATGCATTAAAAATGAAAATAATATATTTGGTCTCGTCATCAAACCGTGAATTCGCATACTATGACGCACAACGCTGATATTAGTAAATGCAGAATATCAATCAATACCTGTAATCGTAAAGCATCCCTGTCTGCTCAAACACAGTTGCTAGTCATTATGTAAATGTACAGCTAATGACAGGTGATTTGCCACATTTACAAGACCTAGGAAAGTGATGAGATAATCGGAATGATATTCTAAATAAATCAGAATTTTTTCTCACTCCAAAATAGCATAACGGCAAATCTGTATGATGGTACCATATGAATATGTATGCACTTGTCCATGCAATCATACGTCAATATAAGCACATACACACGCTAAAATATATACGCAACCATATATACTACTACAACAGGATATGTAGCCATAGACAAATGCAAGCATAAGATAAGTGGACTTTACGTCTCGTCGACAGCGAGGTCATTACAGATGGTATCACACAACTTGATACAATGACAGGAGCTGGGAGATGAAGCGGCCATGGCCTTTGGTAAGAAACCATCCCAGTATTCACTTGGATCGATTTCGGGTAACCATGGAAAACCGAGATAAGGATTGCTGGAGACAGGGATCGAACCCGGGTCTTCCTGAATACGAGTCCAGCATGTAACCCTTGCGCCACCTCACTCGGTAGCTAGCATAATGCTATGGAAACGTATGCATATGCGAGCAAAGAATTTTAAATAAATGTTCGTAACTATACTGTATTACAGAAAGAAATAATGTATAGGCTAAGTAAATGTATCACTATGTTCTGTTCGACCCCGCAAAACTTATAGGTGAAGTAATACTAGAGTGACGATTATTTTTGCAATGAGTAGGTCTATAAATATATGATGTATGCGATGGCAGTATGCATCTGCATTTATAACACGATAAATGTACAATCGACGATAGAGCCCATTGACTATTTTAGTACAGAGATACTTTATAAAGCATGGCTATAACGATTTTTTGGTATAACACGTTTAAAGCGACAGCTGAGCTTAATCCTTAAGCATTGAATTAGGAAGACAGGAATGCGCAAGTGCGTTAAGTATGCCTAATTTCTTATTCCTTCTCTACGGTTTAAATTGAACTGATATCAGCAATTTCTATTCCTAAGCGATGTACCCAGTCTTGAAAGTGTAGTTGAATCAGATGTGTTTTGCAAGGAATACTGCCGAAATAAACTATAAATGTCTGATTTTTTGGATATTGCGTTATCAAAGTGTCAAGTACAAAACAGAAAAAATTAGACACAAATAGCAGTAGATATAATTTGAATGTTCCAACGCAGTTTACCATTTTTTCGTATTCAAAATTTAAAAATTTCCTGAATTTATTAAAAAATTGCAGATAATTTGCTGGAAATTTCCCATGCAATCACTTTCAACAAAATCAGCGTAAAAGAGGGAAAAAATTTAATGTTTAAATTTAAGAAGTTCAAATCTTAGTAAAAAGATAGTAAAATTATAAAATTTGTAATTTTTAAAAAATATTTTCAAAATTCTCACTAAAATAACATTTTAAAATAGTTGAAAAAGATTTTTAATGAAAAATTACTTTAAAAAAATTAATTACCAATTAGAAAAAAATATTTTTAACGAAATTAATGAACATGTTTTCTTAGTAAATAAAAACGAATAAACTCTAG
The DNA here is from genome assembly GCA_003012365.1 of Medauroidea extradentata. Lineage (NCBI taxonomy): Eukaryota > Metazoa > Arthropoda > Insecta > Phasmatodea > Phasmatidae > Medauroidea > Medauroidea extradentata. The sequence goes on from PNEQ01027194.1 coordinate 104,297, forward strand.
GAACAAAAATTTAAGCGTCACTGAATACACTAAACATAAAAAAATGCAAACTTTTCCGAACAACTCAATAGACGAACCATGTAATAGCAGATACAAAATTTGTCATTAGAGATTAGAAATAGCAGGTAATAAAGTATTTTTACTAGATATATATGTTAAAATATTTAGTAATGAAGTTAAAAATTAAGTTAATGATAAAGCTATACATATTATGTATGAAGGAATGAAAAACTGTTGCCTTGAAAAGTAATTTCATAAAAATATTATTTTCAAAATGATTTATTTAACTATTACTTCGACTATGTTTACTATAATTTAGTATAAATTTTTTCAAAGAAATAGCATTTAAAAAAATTATTACATTACGAACCATTTTTTTAAATTGTTGTTCTATTAATACACCCTTATAAACACTACATACGATTCTATAAATACTTCATAAACTTGATAGATGGCTTAGTAATAGCTTTACGAACGAAAAATATCTTAAATAATTCATAAGTTATGAATATCAGAATTATCTAAAAAAACTAATTATTTTTCAAATAATTTTAATGTCCAGTGACAGCTTCTATTACAAAGTAGTTTTTTTTTTAATTCAAGTGGGTGTGTATTATGATTTTATTTGTTTCATAAATTTTTAATTTTTCGTATATTTTATAGTTATTTTGTTATTTTATTTTTGTAATGAAATATTTTTTGTTGTAAATGGAAGCAAACATGAATGGAGAAAGCAGAGACTCATCGAGGCGATTAAATAGAAATGTTAATGCTTGGAACATATTTAAATTTAAAAAATATATTTTAGCATAGAACCAAAATATGCCATGTGAAATTTGTAAAATTTACTGTAAACAAAGAAAGACATTTAAATACTAAAACACATAAAAATAACATATTAACTTAATGAGAAAAATTAAATAATGATTATAAAATATAGAATACAGAAAGTCATGATAGAAGTATAATTCATAAATTTTGCCCTGCATTAGTTAAAATGTTTTAAAAATTAATCCAAAAAATTCATCAAAAAATAATCCGAAAACTAAACGTAAAAAAAGTTATTATGAAATGTGAAATATGCGGAAAGAATATAATCAATTTTATAATAAAATCATGAAAGAGGCAAAAGATAACAAACAGAAGCAACAAATAAAATAAAATCAATTGATGAATTTGAACACTATGAAACACACGAAATGGCAAAAATATTAAAAGTAGTATAAATACTTACTATGGTCATTGTTTAAATGATTAAATGTATCCAGCATTATTTTCAATGCCATAAAATAAATTGTAATAAATGCCTTAATGGAACAATTAAATCATAAAAAGGTATTTCGAAGTTGATTTCCATTTTTCTGCTGAATCTAAAATGGGTCAACTAATCATGAAGAATATCAAGAAACATCGTTGAAAACTAAAAATCAAATTATTTGAAAAACAAGTGACTTAAATTAATAATATGAAAGCAGTATTTCAAATATGTTAGCTGAAAAGGGTGCATTTAAAGCATAAGGATCTAAGTGTGTGTTAAACTTAATACATTATTTAAAGTTGAGAATAAATAAATATAATTCACTAAATGTGGCTTCTTATTTTTTAACATCCACAAAAAATTTAGGATAAACAAACAGTTATAAATGTTCAAATGATCAAAAGTGTTTCCTATGGTCCATTTTATCTGCATTGCATCCCGTAAAACAAGACACTCAAACTGTAACCAAACACAAACCATTTGAGCATCAATTAATCGAGTATTTTTTATTTTAGAATGTCCAGTGCGATGACATAAAATTAGTTTATTTGCAAAGAGAACTAATATTTTAATTACTGTTTACGTATATGAAGAAAAAGGAAAAGAGGAAGAAATGGAATGCATATTTTATCCAGTAATTATTACGAAAAATAAAACTGATAAGCTCATTATATTTTTATATATTAAATATTATGAAAATGACCATTATTGTTAGATAAAAAGACTTTCTCGGCTTGAAGGATCACAACTTTAAAAAAATTATCGTAAAAATGTCTTTGTGAGATGCTTACAACAATTTTACTTTGAAATTAAATTAATTAAACATGGAAAATATTATGGAGAACATAAAGGCGTTCAAAAAGAGCTACCAAATAAAGAAATTAAAAATTAAATTTTTTAAATTAAAATAATTCATTAAAAGTGCCATTTACTAAATATGCAGATATTGAATGTTCAATAAATAAAATAGATACCCTCCAACATAACCAAAATTATTAAACACATTTGAATTGATAGATAAATATCAGTATCTAATGCAAGAAGATAATGACTCAGGTTGATATGAAGAAATACTGCGAGATAGATACAATTTAACAGATCCACAAATCAATATTTAATAACTGAAATTTAAATGTTTTTCTTATACATATAACTATCAAAAACATGAGCCAATAAGCTTTTGTCATAACATTAAATATTAAATTGATGATTTAATCTCTCGATTATATTGTCACGATGGAAGTCGCTGCCGAAAGTAATACCCGGCGACTCGCACCATAAAGTGTCACGAGGCTGGGCGTAGTAAAATAAATAAAATAAAAATAATAGACAGATGTGGAGGCAGCCAGTGATGTTGCGTTGATAGTTATGCTGCTCCTTGTTTGTAGCTAAAGTGTTGACTGTTAAATAAGATGTAAACTTGGGGATGTAGGTATATCTGAATTATTAAGCTATGCAAGTCTACGAGGTGGAAATCATTTGATTGAACCATAACGACAAGCAGTAAAGATAAAATAAACTCTGTAATTATTAAAACAGCAATGGGGGGAATAAGCACATACTGTACGTAACTCCTTAAGTAAAATAAAAACAAACAACACTTTAAAGACAGGATTTCCACCTTGTAGCCTAGCTACATAAAGTATTAATGTTTCGTAGAGCATAACAAACTAACTGAAACAAAATAATAATTTCCGCTTGGAAAACTATCAATTGCGAGGGGTACTGAAGATCGAAAATAAGACTAACGTCCCAATACGGATCGTGTCTCCTATCTTGTATTATCATGAACTACGTGATGTTTTATTTTTCCCAATACAAATAGAAAAGGTTAAAAATATTGTTTTGGAAATAAGAGATGTGAAGAAACATTTAATTGACTTTGATTCTGCTGAAATAACTGCAATGTCAGAATTGAAACCATAATCAAAAAATCGTAACCTGTGGGTACTTGAATTGAAGAAGTCAAACATTCTTAAAAAATTTTTTTTATTTATAAATGGCGCAAGTGATAGACATCTTAGGTATATTATGTTTATTATAATTATCATTTTGTTAATTGTTTTTTCCGAGCGTAAATAAGTTAATTTAAATATCAAATTAACTGTCGATAAAGAAGACATAAAATTTAATATTTAAGAAATTGTAAACTTTTTATTATTTGACATTGTGTAAGCTAACAACTGTTGCTTTAGCTGTCATTTAAATTTTGACCGCTTTTGTATTTTAAATCCATACGAATATACTTACAAATTTAAAATATAATTTTATATAAGTAGTATTCACTGGACATTCAAATTTATTGAAAAATAATTAGTTTTTTTTAGATAACTCTGTTATTCATAATTTAGCAATTATGTAAGATACTGTCACCTAAAGAAAACCATTAAACATAGAATTAAAGTTCTCAAAGCCATTGCTATATCATCTATCAAGTTTATAAATGTATTAATAGAATCGTCCGTAGTGCTTATTAGGATCTATTTATAAAAAAAATATTTAAAAGATTATTGTTTGCAATCAAAGTACTATTTATTTTTTAATTTATTGCATTGAAAAAGTAACATATTAAAGTATAGCAAGCAAAATCAAACTATTAATTAAATAAATATTATTTTAAAAATCTAATTGAATGAAATTGCTCTTCAGAGCCACAATTTTTTATTAATTCATATATGATATTTATAGATCCAATGTTAACGTCATCTAAAATTTTATTATTAAAATTTTTAACACATATATCTGGTTAAAATAATTTAATATCTGCTATTTCTAATAAAACTTGAAGGCCATAATTTGTGTCTACTATTTTAGCTTTAATTTTTAAATTTGGGTTCGTCTATTGTTAGTTCGGAAATGTTTGTAAATTCTTTATTCCCGTTCAATATATTCAGTGCCGCTTCCATTTTATATCGAGTTTTTCGTCTGTATTAATAAAGAAAAAAATGTCAATAAATTTAGAAGAAAATAAAAGTATGTTTTCAAATGTATAATTTTTTTAAAGATTTTTATTTTTCATTGTATTCGAAATATATTTTAAGGGATATTTTTTGGTACACATTCAAAAAAATCAAGAAAATGTTTGAGGGATTTTTTTAAAAACATTTACTAAGAAAAAAGTTTTTAGAAATACTGTTTTTATTTTAATAATTTTGTATACTTTTTTTGGACAATTTGCACTTCTTAAATTTTAACATTATGTTTTTTTCCTGTTTCACTGTGGTTTTATTGAAACTTTTTGGATGGTAAATTGCCGGAAAGTTATCTTCAAATGTTTTATATATTCAGGATTTTTTTTTATTTTTAGATTATGGATACGAAAATGGTTAACTTAATAGGAACGTACAAATTATATCTACTAATAGCAGCCCCTACCCATGAAAACTAAGGGTGTGTTACACTTTTTCTGCAAAAAAATGGTACTGTAAATTTGAGGAACGAATATTCCAATCACACTACTACTGTAACTTAAAAATACTCTTATTGGCTTATTCCTTTAGGTATGTGGGAGAGTGTTTATGTGCATTTAATACCATTTCCCTTGAAACGTGACTATGGTCGGCCTTTGTCTTACTGTGATTTTGAAATTCGAAGATTATTAAATAGCCAATTTCGAACATATTTTCGCGTTTTTTTTCTATGGCTACAGGAAGAAACTGGTTTTTGAAGATTTTAAACTCTGAAGTAGTACTTGTCACGTAAAACCGAAATAATATAAAATCGTGCAATCAAATATTGGCTCTTGAAATGATCTGATTTGTGATTTTAATATTGGAAATGTCATAACATGTAATTTTACGTTTATGTTTCAGGTGCATTTTTTCTCTTACTGGTGGGAATGGTTACGATAACTTCAGGCTTCCTGGTGTTATTTTTTCAACCATACGACTTTTTTTTTAAACTGGTAAGTTAACACATATTTTATTACACATATATTTTTCGTATTTGCAGTGTCTTTAGACTCGGTGATGGGATGAGATTGGTTTATAAATAAATTATAGTTGAGTAAATGCAAGCATTTAATTTTGTATGCGTACTTACTTGAATGAGTGCCTACCGGAAAGCACATATGTACGAAGCTAGCAATTATTTTTTCCCGTTTGTTTTACGTGTTTATGGTGCAATTTTAAAAAATATTTTCATACTTTAAAACTCAAAAAATTATAATATGGAAAAGAAAAATAAACATAAAAATTCGAATAAATAATTAGACTTAGGTTTATGTTACAGTTTCACAGTAATGAAATAATTCCCTTTAGTTTCCTATATCTGGGGCACTCAGAGATCTATGATATTATTTAATAAAACTTTTATATTTTCTAAAATCTTAAACTGCAGCAATATACAGCAGATGTTTAAAAATTAAAAAGTAATTTGTAAAACAACATATTTGACTACGGTTTTTTGTATACATACAGCTGTTCTTAAATGGCGGTGTTAAGTATGTACTATTTATTTTAATGGCAGCGGTAAAGAATGAAATAATGTAAACTAATTTAGATTATCTCACTTGCCCGCAGTGAATATACGCCATGTTTACCTCCTCTCGTCTGGTCGCATGCCAACTACATTTGAATCAGGAATTTGCGAAAGGTACCAAGTCCACTTTTTGAGAAAAAATAAGACTATACGAGATTTCGACTCTCCAAAGCATTCTCTTGGCTGTCAGAAACAAAAGAAACCAAGTCGAATACAAGAAATACGTTTAACAGACTAGTAAATATATGTGGAACTTGCAAATGTACCAAGTCATGGACTTAGCCCCTTTTGTTAATGACAAATGATATGGACTTTAAAAGGGCACTGTGATTCTCTTATTTAAACTATTCTGTTACTACCAGGTCGTTTACAAATCTGATGTGAAAGGAGTTGTTGAAGCACATGAATAGCTTCATACCTCTAATCTTCAGCTCCCAGGACAGTTGAGACCCGTTGTATTGTTTACAGAAATGGAACTGTGTCAATTGAAAATTCAAAACTTGAAGTCATTTGTGGTATGTGAAGCGGTCACATTCTACGTCAGTATACTGCATTGGCGGCCTGCCACAAACTAATAGACATGACCATAAATGTGCCAACAGTGCATTATTTTGTTTATGACTTAATTTCTAGTAGTCCCCGTTGTCCGCAGCGTTCTCCGTACTCCGAACCCTTCATACTTTACTTCTTCCGTATCCATTGTAGGCTATTCCTAATCCCGTCACTCTTTACGCAGTCAACGTTAATCAACCTTCTCCCCTTCGCACCCTAACAGCCTCCCTTCCCAGAATTCCAATCTCGTTTGCTAAAAAATAGTGCAGATATAAAATAAAAATTAAGTTTTAATATCTATTATCTGCAAGTAAGTATTTTTTTTTTATATTTTCCCTTGTTTTTTCGTACTCCGGTAATTTAAGAAGCCCAAACACTATGCAAACCTGAAAAGTAATGCCAGCTGGCAAAGTATTACAATGTTTTAATGGGAAGAAAATTACTTAAAAATATGTAAATAGACTTGCAATTATGTTGTAGTAAACAATGTGGTAAGATTATCTTAAACTAAATATTATTTGTACGAGTACATAAAGAAATTTGTCACAGTAATGCATATTGAAAAAATAGAGAAAAAAAGTTTAATACTACTGCAGGTAATTTTAGCAAGTGTCATTATCATATTGACACTACACTTACTTATAATTTGTAAGGTAAAGAAATAATATTTCGTAAGGCCTATGTTATTTACTGATTGCAAAACATTAGGCAAAATTTAACACAATATATTACTGCAATGTCTAAATATTTCTAACAGTCATGCTGTAGAGGTGAATTTTTTTTCCTAGTGTGTTAGAGCCAGAATATCCACCTTTCTAAAATAATAAATTTTAATAAGCTTCGAAACCGTACAACTTAAGGGGTAAGGAAAGTTACCATGTCGAGCTGACGACTGGATATTCAATCGTTAGTAAAATCTGAACTACTCACTAAAATTCGATGGGATTTTTTGCCGAGTAGATATTTTATCAGCGGACGGTAGTATATTTTACTTTCGAGTGAAAAATAAAAGAAAACTGTTTTTAGAAAAGTAAAGATTTCAAACCATAAAATTTACAAAAATGGAAAACTATAATCTTCACAATTTTATATGATAATATTCAGGCTTCATAAAAACCAAATTTCAAAAATATTAGTGTTTTCATTTGACAATCATTTTAACATCCGAAAACCTCTCGCGCAAAGATTTCGTGACAGTAAAATTATTTTCAAATCAAAACGGGAGTATTTTCGAAATTCGGTTGCTATAGAGGCTTAGATATTATCACGTTGCAAATTACAAAAATTACAATTTATTTTTTGGTATATTTTGTGGTTCCAAGCCCTTAAATTTCTTTAAACAGTTTTTAATTTTTTACTCAAAATTAATGCATACTACCGCATAGTGCTACATAAATAAACGTCCGTTGATAAAACATCTACTCGGCAAAAAAATCTCATTGAATTTTTATTAGTAGTTCAGATTGGATCGACAATTGAGTATTCCAGTTGTCAGTTTGACATCGTACCTTTCCATGCCCTTTAAGTGTTTTAAGTTACCATTAAATAACATCGAAAGAAACATTTTGTTAGCATTCATTCAGCCAAGTTATTTTGTAGAAACCACTAAATAATTTGTTTATGGCTTCAATATTTTAGAGGTAACGACAATACGTTTATTTTATTTGAGCACAAAAATACTTGGCTGCCAGATACTAATAAAATATTTTGTAGCTGTCGCAATTTTTTTACGGAACTTATTTTGGACATAGAAAGACACATAATTACTGTAATCACAGTTCCGGAATAATATATTACCAAGGACGACAGTTTAGTACTGAATTGCACGTATAAACTATTAATTAAAATATGATTAATTGCGACGTTTGTCGTATTGGTACTAATAAAATTTTATGCTGGAATGATTATAATGGTAGGAATTTTCATTTATGTCCTAACTAAAATGACTTTCCGATAAATAATGCGGCAAGTTAGTCACACAATATGTTTTATAATGTTTATATGTTGCATAAGGAGATAAATTAAAGTTAGGCATCTGGATGTTTCATAAAATATATGACCCTATATTATTACGTTTTGAATTCTCAAAATTATTATAGTTTTAATGCACTGCGAGGAAATTAAGCAGGAATCGCAAAGTGTGCGGACTATAAATGTTAGTTGTTTAGTTAACATATACTACCGGAATCACATAAGCGTGACACGACCGCCACGATGCGACACTAAAATCCTCGTTGCGAACACTAGATTGGCTGTCGTGCAACAAATACTACACAAATGTTACATATAAATAGTTCGTTTATACTAAACGTTAACCTGTGGTACGATAGCCATGTATGTTTACAGCATTTCAGGTTTATACATTTATTTACAATATAGTTTAAATATCCATTGGCATTCCAAAATGTAGAAATAAACGCCTAATTATGCATTTACTAAACTGATATGATTTGCTTACGATAACCAGCAAAAATATATCTTAAAATAAATAAAAGTTATTTACTTCCAACACCCAAGTTTCGCTAACATTTGGCCGCTAAATTAAATTCCGAATCGATGACAATCGATGTAATTTATATTTGGAATTCGCATCACGTTGCCATTTTCGTTGCTTGGCGGATATATTTTGTTTTTAACGGTGCGCTTTTGTGTCGCTTCTGTTGGGTCTGTGTGATTCCAGCATTACGTTAAATTACGTTATTTATCAGAACATCATTGTGACTTTTTTCGTGTATCAATAAACAAGATTTTGAAACTCATGTTACTCTAAGACCAAGCATTATGACCATTCAATCAGGAAGATAGTTGTGCAATATAATTGTTATGGTAATGTCAACTAACATAAAACTAAGAAATAATAACTTTTTTTCAGTTTCATATTGCATGTCGTCTGTCATGCGAAAACCATACTCAATGTTTGAAGGAAAAAAATGCTCCGTAGAATCTAAAATGTGTGGTTTTATGTTACCTACGTTAAATTCAAACAATTTAGAAAACGTAACGGCACAGTATTGACTAAAAATATGACTAGCCTACTCATTCCTGCTGCAATACAATTTCCTGTGCAATTTATTAAGCAAAGTTTGTATAGCTTACAAGTCAAGAGTATTATTTGCGTCCTACAAAACGCGTGGAAGGAACACAGTGTCTGATGGCCCGTATGGTGGCAGTCCTGTCGGTAACCGTGTGCGTAATTACAAATTACCCATTCATTTATGTCCTCGTATCTGCAGCGATATCACACTAATTAGTATATAGAGTTGTGTTTTCTCGATATTTCTTCCACCAATGGTCAACTTACACATCTCGTCAAACGTATTTGGTACTTCTACAGAACGTCCATCTACCTTCTCAGAGTCCTTCTTTAGAGAAATGCTCAAGATAACTTGGTTGGTTAACTTTTAACTTCTAGGCATTACAGACACGCAATGTCACATACACACAAGACAATCGTCTAACCAATTATATTTTTCTCGTTTACGTAAACAACCTACGATAGAGCACTTGATTACAAATATGCAGAACGATGTAGCCCAGCACTTTACGTTAAAATACTGCCCTCAATAAGCGATTTAATTACATCTCGCAAACAAGTTTGTATAATGTTACATAAATTTGGTTTCTTTCAATCTGTCTACGGTAGTTTAGTTCATTGTAGTCAAATAATTAGCTGACATGTGTTTTTGTGTTTCCAAGTTTTCTTAACATTTTTATGTAGAATTATTCACGTCGATTACTTCAAGTCAACCAAGGGATTTTAAACTTTTTTCACATTTCTCATAGGTGCAAAGTCATTTTATATCACAATGCTGTTCGCCTCGAAATATGTATTTAGTAAACTATCAGTTATAAAGTGTTTCTGTTATAGGTATTTACTTACACAGTTGCGGTTAGCAGAATAATGATTCAAAAAAATTTTCCGTAGCAAACAATCCTCCCCAAAAGAAACCACTTTCTCTATTGAAAATTTGCAAAAATTACCTCAACAATAACAACTACTATGTGACGAATATCAAACTGATACGACCCGTTAATATGTAACATTAAATATTCAGGCACCGTTAAATATAATTACTATTGACATAAAGATATTACTTTTACTACATAATTTAACACGATGAAGAAACGCTGCTTTCTGCCATACATATTAGGCAATATCTGGACCATTTACTTTTACGTGTAATTTGCTAGTTATAGTATCACATGGAGGGTACCACAATCTTTAAAGTAACAGCCTGTACGTTTGTTTCTGGTGTTAACTGCTGTATGTAAAGTCCATGAAAAAATGTGACTACGTGAGGCGAAATTTTAGGAAGCATAATAATTGCTGTATTTCAACTAGAAAAAGCTCGCAAATGTAATATTGCAAATCCGACTTTCTGGTAGTTTTATAGTGACCTTGGAAATATTTTTAAAGCTATATAGCATTCATATCGAAGAGTCCCTAAATTGTTTTGTTACAAACATGTGATTATTTGAACCAATTTTTTTGGTAGCAATAATTCTCGAAGTTTTTCAGATTTTTGCACCCAGAGTATCACTATTTTTGTTATGAAAATGGGCAAAACCAAGCGAAATATTTTTTTTCATACGAACAGTGTACTATTAAAAAAAACTCCTAATAACGAACCTTAGGGGTGCTCGTAGCATTAAATTATTTAAAAGCATTCCGTAAAAAAAGTTTTGAACTTTTTGCAACAATGTAAAAAAACTACCTATTATGGCCTTACTGTAGAATGACTCTTAGACGTGAACAAGTAAGTCTAGTACAACGCACACACACACACGCGCGAGCATAACATACAAGCACAAACACACGTATATGTGTTTATATATAAATAGGGTAATAATGAAAGAATGTTACACACGTTGAGATATGATTACTTGTAAAGAAAATAGGTAAAATTGCAAGATTTACCTGGGAAAACATCGCGATTGAAAATTATCATTGAAAATCAACTTTTGTTACAATAAACACATCTAAGGAAAAGTAAATAATGAATTTACACAACGTGTTTAAATAATAGCAACACATGTAATCTGTAAAAATGTGGTTTAAAATACATTTCACATTCTGTAGATAAAGAGGTGACCAAACCTTTTTTTGGCATAGAACATTTTCACATTGCAAATTTTTTTTTCTATTATATTACTCAGTTGGCAACAAAAGATTCGAGTGAACAAAAAATGCCGCCTTCTCGTAACACCCTTAAGTTAAGGGCGTTCAAGTGGGGAAAAATTCATAATTTTATATTTGTATAAAATAGTGTTAGTTTTGTAGACATTACTTAAGAGTACATTAACATCTAACGGAAAAAAATTAGCTCATCTAGTTTTCCCGTAATGTCACTTCAAAGTCAAAATTTGCATATTTTTACTTCATACAAAACTTGAAAACCAGTACATATAATGAAATGGAAAAAATCTCATCAAAAATACACGTCACCGTCTACGGCTTGAAGCATATACAAACACATTATAAAATATTTCTGTGTTTAAAATAAATTTCTAAAAGTACCAAAAAAAATTTAAATTTTGAAATTTTTTATTTAACATAAACATTTTTTGTAACGGGTTTTAAATGCTACAGGCCATAGACAGTAAGGCGTAGTTTTGATATGATTTTTTTCATTTCGTTATGTTAACTGGTTTTCAAGTTTTGTATGAAGTAAAAATACGCAAATTTTGACTTTGAAGTGCCATTACGGGAAAACTAGATGAGCTAATTTTTTTCCGTTAGAGGTATATATACTCTCAAGTAATGTGTACAAAACTAACACTATTTCATACAAATATAAAATTATGTTTTTTCCCCACTTGAACAACCTTAACAGTTTTCAAGAACACTGGCCTTACAGGTAGGCAACTCGCGATACACAGGAGATTTGAGTAACCCAATATCTATGTATGCTAAACGGTATTCGAAACATTTTTTTTACAGATTGCAGATCTTGTCAGTACTAAACCACATCCGATTTTCGTTGTTTATTTCTCTTTCTCTCATTTATTTCTAGAAGGTATTGAATGTCAATTTTCAATAGCGAATTTCTCGCTTAAGGACTCTGCCTACCAAAATCTCCAATATTTAAATTAACATGTTTTTTTTTTCAAGGAATCCGATTGAAAGGTTTGTGACAATCTTTCGTTAACACCGTGTGCATATGTGTGTGTTGTATTTAATGACAGTACCTTATAATCTTACTACGTGGATTCGACATACGACCTGCGACCATGTAAAAATTTGAATAAATTGGCAGTCTTCTAAATTATTATATTTAACATATGCTAAATTTATTTTTATTTGGTTATATGTATTTCAGTTACAAGTATTTATTACTTGTTCGCAGAAACTTATATTCTCTGAGGGTGGTGAAATCTACGAAATGTGGAAGAAACCAGAGGTAGACTTGTATCTCAGAGTTTACCTTTTTAATGTGACAAACAAGGAAAAGTTTCTCTCGGGAGAAGAAAACCTTACTGTACAAGAGGTTGGTCCGTATGTTTACAGGTACGTACATTATGATCACAACACTCCAATTATATTTAGTGTGTAAATGGTAGTTAGAGAGTTCGGCAGGAAAGTGTGTTTCCAGCTTTCATAGCCTTATGAATTTTCTAAAGAATTTTGTAAAATACTAATTTTCAAACTGGAAGTACGTATGTTAGTGTAGTTTTGTGTAAAATGTGTAATTTATTGGTTATTTGTGACATAATATTTTTACGAACAGTGTATTTAAATATTCACTCGTGCATAATTTGCATAATTAGATAAACATTTGGACACGTACGTTTCCTAACTGTATAAAATTTTAATTGGTGTTAATTTATTTATGATTTTAATAATATAAATATCAGTGTTCATTAATATCTATTTACATACTAATTTTATAGTTTGAGAGTAAATGCTGTTTGTTCCGAGGATGTAAAAAGGTGTATAAACATAAGCTGAGCTATTGTGCTGCCATTACAAAAGTGTCTTCAGGGTCATCTGTTTTAATGACAGTTGTGTGTGGCTTGAAAATTATTCTGTAAATAGCAGGTCAAAGAACTGTAATGCACACAGTGTTTACGCATGCCATTCAAAAGTACATTTACAAATTAAACAAACGCATTTTTTTGTAATTGAAACTGTTAAAATTTTACTATAATTTCTCTTCCAATCAGAATATTATTTTTTTATTGTTATGCACTAATAATAACCACAAATTTCCCTACATAATATAGATTTTACTTCTAATTAACTCTAGTTGGATAGTATTACAAGAACAGTTACTTTCGGGCACGCAGGGAATTGAGTCCGATTCTTGCCAATAGCCTGATCACTTTGCTACTAAGGACCGTACTTGCATTTCAGCAATAGTTGAGTATGAGTATGAGTAAAATATGACACATAGCTTGTACCAACATTTGCAAGGGCGTTATTTAGAACAACTGCAACATGCAAAAGCAGCGAATTTGTTTGTGTGTGTCAGGTATTGAGATTCAGTTTTTCGGTTAAAATACGAAACAGTTTGTCGAAAACTATCGTGCTTAACTTAAAAACTTAGTCACCACGTTAAGATGACATTTTACTTTCAACCAAACTTTAAAAAAAATTTTATTAACTTCCCAACAATTTCGACAAAAACAACAATTATCTACAAAATACAATACATTGAAAAAATGTTCATGTGCAGTAATATCCCGCTTGTCGCCATCTTGTACCTTACATCGGACATCGTGTTTTCCCCACTATGCATGCTACTGGAGGCCCTCATATTAGATTTTGCATTCATGGAAGCCGCTATATTTATTCAATTATTTTAATGTAGTAACGAATAAATTTTCTGCTTGAAGTGCCATGGTTCAAGAACCAAACGATAGATGTTTTATACACTCCTCCCAACATAGCACTAGCATAGATTTTTGTGATTTACGACCACAAAACCGTAAAATCATCTACTTATCAACCAGTGAAAAATTTTGTAAATAAAAATTTAATTAGTGACTGTCCTACAATCAGGTTTTTAGTATAATTTCCGAAAGAAAAAGTAGACATGAGATCACCTTCTAGTCTGCGTGCCTTTGTGTGTCTAGGTGTGTGTGTGTGTCCTCCATAAAACTTTTGAACCAGTAGACCGAATTTCATCACACTTTGTAAACCTTTTAGACCTAGTATTTTGTAACCTGAATTGACTTTTGTTTATTTCGTTTACGCCTGTTCACATTTTCAAAATGGTTGCCATTTTAAAATGTTTGTTCAAGCTAGATATTAAGAAACCGTATCGTAGAATTTCATAAAACTTAGTACACATATACCAAATATATAGCTGACTTTACCTTTATGTATTTCGTTCATCCTGTGTTGATATTTTACGATGGCTGCCATTTTTATGTTTCTAACTTAGTATTACATATCATAGCAAATATGTTTGTAGAATTTCATCGAACTTGCTGCACATATACGACTTACCTTCAGTGTGTTTCGTTCATCCTGTGTCATTATATATGTATATATATTTTTTAATAGCGACCATTTTCATTTTTAGCATAGTATTGCATATCTTAGGAAACATTTTTCAGAATTTCAGAATTACACATATTACACATGCGAATGTGATAAAATTTTTGTGTATTTCGTTCATCATGTGTTGATATTTTAAAAAAGGCAGCCATTTTTATATTTTCAGCATATTTGGCTATCTAAGGAAATATATTTCAGAATTTCATCAAATTTGTAACACATATACTACATACAAAGCTGACTTTACTTTGGTACGTTTCGTTCATTTTGTGTTAAAATTTTTAAAATGGCGACCATTTTTATATATTTATAATAATGTTACGAATATCACGAAATATTTTTATGGATTTCATCAAAATTTAGTACACATATACAGATTAATAAGCTGACATTACTTTTGTATGCTTTATTCATCATGTGTATATATTTACATAAATTCGGCCGTTTTTTTATTTTGACGTAACTGAGATAATATTTTCCCGGTATTTAATAATCTTTGCTCACATAAGCAGCTTCGAATTGGACTTAACTTTTGATTGCGTTTTTCGTTATCTTTATATTAATATTTTCAAAACGTTAGTACTTATTTATGTTTAAAAAAATTTGGCATACCCGAGAAAATAATTTTTTTCGAATTTTAAAGAAAAATAAATATGCATATACAACTTAGCGTGCCGATTTCATTATTGTGTATTTCGTTAATATTGTCGAGGTGTTTTGTATGAAGGGTGTTTTCAACAAAAATCGAAAAATAAATATTATATATTATTGTTTTCAGGAGAATGGCCTGCATATATCTGCAAAATCGGTGATATATCTGCTATGGTATTGAAAATATCGCTATTATAATGGGGCGTTATCAACAGACCTTTCTCTGTCTTGGAGTGTAAGAAGGGCGTTATCTCCATTCATTCATGCATAGGAATTTAACGTGGATTTTGCTCTATTCAAAATATATCAGCGTTTTTATTGCGAAATATCTCCTGAATATTCCTACCACCATGGCACAATAGCTGTCTTTGTTTGATATGCTGTTCTCTCTATTGTTATTTCTTTAGAGGGATTAAAGTAAACAAACAGTAGTGAACAGTGTGATTCGAAGTTGGCTGGTGTTTTATGTTGTTATTGTTGTGTTTATAATGCGTATAATTTTATTTTAAAATGTCAAGAGCATTTATCATAATACAAATCTGTTCTGAGGTACATTCTGATCAGCCGGAAGAATCAGTAACCAAGATTACTGGACTGATTGTTAATGTGAGTGAGGTTTACTCTCAACCATCATGTTCATCCAGTGCTAATCCTGAATTGTTAGCAAAGTAAATAAGGAAAGTGTAATTAACTGCGCAATTGAACTAAATGAGGATAAAAACATTTTTTTGAATGATGAGTATCAGGTATGCGACAGTGAAACAAATGTCGACATTTTACTATGTGGTGTTCAAGAAAATGAAAAGTTATTTATCGCAACAACACACTTTATTGCAAACAACATAACAAAATGTTACATTCACTGCGTAAAGTGGAAATATTTTTTTAAACATTTATGCAGTTATACTTAAAAAATGTAAGCAGAGCAACTTTCAGACAGAATGAAGACGTCATGGTCATAAAACTTCCAATGGCACCTGGTAGCGAAGAACATCGGTAGATGTTGGGTCCTCGGCTAACCAGAAGAAAAAAGAAGCTAAAAAACCAGGAGCCTGTACCAACAGTATTGCACCATATTAGGTTGCCAGTATCATCTGAAAAAGATAGAGATATACTAGGACTTTGCCAAAAAAAAGGGATAATTACTTCAAGATGTCGACCGGAATATCTGTGTTTGCTTAAAAAATGCTACAGTTCAGGACAGATAAGCTGAAAGTGACGAAGATAATGACAGCGAATGATTTAATGTGTAACAAGTCTGTGTTACCAGTGAAACAGACGTGTAAAGTTACTGAAATCAAGATAAACGTCTGAACAAAGCTGTACTGTATAGTGTACATATTGTCATGCTGGAAAACATTACCATGTATATTAATATTACTGAAAACGACTTGTGTGATCGGTAATGCATTGTAACCAATTGGGAAGAAATGTGTGCAACCATTTTGATGTGTTCTAACGTCAAAATAATTTATTAATGTATTTATAAGTACATTTTTTGTTAAAATAATTACTTTAAAATATTAGTGTAAAAACGGCTTTATCAGCAATTGTTAGGGCTGTCGAATGCCATTACCCAAAAGCAAAAGTGTAAAAAGGGCACTATCAACAAAAAATATCAATTATTTTCTCACTGTCGGATTCAAAGGTACGTCAAGTCTTGAAATGTATATTGTTAATTTATAAATAAAATCCAACAACCGAAAATTTAGTAAAATTTATTTAATGTGCAGTTTCCTGAAAAACAGCCCTTCTTACAAAACACCATCGATGTGTTCATAATTTTGTACTGGTGGTCATTTTTATATTTTAGCATAGTATGGAATATTTGAGGAAAGATTTTTCCGAGGTTCATTGATATTGACACGCATGTTCTACTGAATTGAGTGAGTTTTTGTGTATTTCGTTTATCCTTCGGTAATATTTGGAAAAGATAGTAAGAAATTAAGAATATTTGTTGCCAATTTTTTCAAACTAGGTACGCGTAAACTGATTCGTCTTTTGTATATTTCGTTTATCACTTTTTTCGTCGCTCGTGATGTCAGCAGCAGGAAACTCAGCATTCGTGACACCATTTGGCTAGCTGATGGTATAATACAAGTGTTAAAACCTTCTTACATGTATAATGTTAGAAAAATGTTTTACGTTTAATAGTTGCTACGGACCAGATTTTATAGTGGCATGCTTGGATTAAAAAAAATTCTCCGTAATGCTTTTTTCAGTTTTTTACTAATATGTAACTATAACCTAGAAACGAAACTGTGGATAGCATTTAGTACATAATTTATTCTCACTCTCAACACAAAATATAGTATGTATAGCCTTCACCGTCATGTTTAGTAATAAAAAATATTTTAATACATCTGGTTAGAAACCAGAACAAGTCACCTCCTTTCAATAAATGTATTTTGTTGGCAGCACATGCAATGCCCTTAGTCGATCACTCAAAACAAGAAAAATTTATGTAACATTGAGAACCAAATCGTTACGCACATCACAGCACTAAGTGCAGGACCACTGAGGCAACATCGAGCAACAATTTCTTTTCGGTCTATTTTCATTACCACTAACAAAATCTTCGGATTTTACACTTATGCCTTGGATGACAGAAGTATTATTTGTAAATTCTTGACATCTTGTTCACCAACAACGGACCCTCCAGTGATGGTACAAGTGATGATTGTTTATTGTCGAAAATGTCGATGGCGACGTTTCCTGTTCTGTTCCTTCACCTTGGTACGGCATGAAGCCGAAGCATATTCGTAACGTGCGATGTCGAAGATCGCCGAATATCTGGGGCAAGTTACTAAACACGGCGACGGTGGAATGGCTGCAGCTTGGATGACTTTATACGGCGCCCAAGCGTACACCCGCCAGTAGACGTGATTAACGGGGGCATGTTTGTAACACACAGCGACTATTTAAGAGGTTCTTAAAGCAGGCAGGGATCTGTCTGCCCCATATCGTCGCCAGGACCACTTCACTATCAAGATGTACCACGACATCCAGATCTACGACGTGCCGATCACCGTGGACGTTTCCTTACATCAGCCTCGGCATCATTAACAAGGTGGGACTGTCATCGTCGTAACTAAATTGAGTGGCTCATAAGTAATCATAAATGTATAATTATGCCTCTAACTAGTCTTGCCTCCCTCCGTAAAGAATATCGTAAATGTATTGCAATAGTTTGTATAGACTGTAAATTAAAGCTGTACCTGATATTTAGGCTGCGAGTCTCACGTATTTTGTCAGAATCCTATATTATACAAGTTTATTGAATACTGTTCGTTTTACGTAATACTTACCCATTACTAAATATATGAAAGAAGTATTTTTGGGTAAACGTAACATTGCAAAGCAATAATAATAAATCCGCAACAACTTGTTGACAGGTATTCGTTGACGAGACGACCTCATCTGATGTAAGAACTATCACAAGCCTACGTGATCGCCGAATAGCTATGTGTCGTCTGTTGGTCTGATACGATATGGAATTTTCTTTTTCCCTCCTTAGATTGTATTTTAATTGTGCCGACGCCAAGAAACTGTACTCAAACTCAACTGTAGTTACACTTTACATTCACGTAAATGTTCGTAGGTAAAAACTACGCCACAGAAAATGTCAAGCTATACCTGACTAAAGTACTCACACCTCGAATAACAACGTTCAAGGCACTTACACAATTATTCTATATGGTTAGCACAGAAATAAGCGTTCGTTGGAACAATGTTTTGCTGTTATAGATGAGGGGGCGGCCAGTTAGGAACAATCTGCTATCTTAGATTACTTTGTGGCCGCAATTTCGAATAACATGTCCTCCATTTGAATGACAAGAGGAGGCTATTTTTAATTACGTCATTGCCGCCATTTTACTGTTGTGTCACGAAAAATTTTTAAATTAAAAATAATAAAAAAGGCTGATAGATTTGAAAAAAATATCCAAAATTCGAAACATAATTGTAAATTTTCCGAAATTCCGAAACAAAATCAATTACGTTCACGTAACCATTTAATTTCGACCGAAATTTTGGAATTTCCTCAATATCTTCCTGTATTTTTTTTTTTTTTCGTATTTCACCTGGTGTTTACTCTGAATATTCCATTTTTTTTTATTTCACATTGATTGAACTAAACCCCGCTCATATTTAATTAAGAAAATTTGAATGTTTTATGTATCGTAAGAAGTATCTACTGAAAACAACATACCTATACATTTATTTATAATTTAATACCATACCTGCAAGTTGACACCTTAGGAACGTGTAATTGGACATCGCAGTAATTTGACATATAATGTGCAAGATGACACCTTTTGTGTAATGTGTCACATCACATGTAATTTGACACATATCATGTTACCTGACACATTATGTGTTATTTGACACTTCTGATGTAATTTTACACCTCCCATGTAATTTTATACATCACCTTAATTTAACACCTTGTGTGAAATTTGACACATCACGTCTAATTTTACACCTCACATGTAATTTCACACATTATGAGTAATTTGTCGCATCACATTTTGACACCCTAAATGTGAATTTACACACCTCGTATGTAATTTGAGTCCCTACACCTAATTTACACCTCACGTGTAATTCGACCTTAAGCTCGCCAAAAGCCAAGATTTTTTCATAATTTCATAACACCGCAAATTTTCTTCGAAAAATTTTAAAACTTCGTGGTGGACTTTGCGTCAAAAAAATGACGCCTATGACTACTCGGCTACTGAAACATGCAGTACGTTATCTCATATTATGTGGGAATTGTTGTATTTCTATTGATACTTATATATTAAATAATTTTTTCCCTAAATCAAAGTTCTTAAATAACAGAAGCCACAGCAGCATTCTCAAATCGGACAGATAACTCCTACATATTTTGAGTGACAGCCTCACTTAGGAAACTTTTCCCAAACATAAACATACAAATATATCGATATTATTTATGATATTACGTCAAATTTTTAGATTATTTTTTAGAAACTTCTAATTTAAATTTTAAATTATTTGATTATAATTTTAATACGTTATATTTACTTTAAAACTGAGTTGGTGCAATTTTTTTGTTTTAATTTTACCTCAAGGGCGCGGCTACCGCAATTTTCATCATCATTATTTTATTATTTTGGAATCAGATCTTTTTCTTCTTATTTTAGACACAAAATGTGACTAAATTTGGCTCTTATCAAATGTTTTTATCTCTCATAGTTTTCGCGTAATGGCTTGTTAAAGTCATATTTTGCGTTTCCGTTTTAACGACTACACTAAAACCAACTGATATACCAAACTCAAAAACATCACAGTGGATAAAGACATTTAGGTTACAATGACATGCTTATAAAATTAAAGAATAAAAATTATTTGTTTTTAAAAAAAATATAGATTTTTTTAAAATGTATTTTCAGTTTCAGCATTTTTTAAAATTCAAATAATTTTTATTCTTTAATTTTATGAGCACGGCATTCTTGCCTGTAATGTCTTTATCCATTGTGACTTTTTTGAGTTTGGTATATCAGTTGGTTTTAGTGTAGTCGTTAAAACGGAAACGTGCAAAATATGACTAACAAGCCATTACGCGAAAACTATGAGAGATAAAAAATTTAATAAGAGCGAAATTTAGTCATATTCTGTGACTAAAATAAAAAAAATATCTTGTTCAATTAAAAATTAAAGAATGGTGATGAAAATTGTGGTAGACCGCACCCTTAATCATGTGTGTATGTATGTATGTATATATATATATATATATATATATATATATATATATATATATATATATATATATATATATATATATATATATATATATATATATATATATATATATATATATATATATATATATATATATATATATATATATATATATATATGTGTATATATATATACATATATATATATATATATATATATATATATATATGACTGAATATAACTAGTCAATTACATTGTACGGGAGCCTAAAATTACACATGAAAAACACTTTTTCATCAATATTTAAGTACTTTGTTAAAATACTCATTTTATATTTGTAAAGTAGAAGGTGCTACAATAAAGTCAATAAAACATTTTCTCAACCATAACAATGCAACATGTTAAATATAATTACTAGTACACTCAACCACATAAACACTTGCAAACATGTACAAAATTCTTCTAAAAATTCATCACTGCTACAACCACCTTGTCAAAATCATCATACATTCAGTCAATCAACAGTCTTCACTTACATTTACATACTATGCTTATCTACACTAACCAATTTTGCGCCGTCGCAATGCAAACTTGAATTCAAAGTCGTCGTGACGGAAACGACACCTATGTTACGATGACTTAGTTACAGATTTTTTCCAGAATTCTCGAGGGAGCCCCACATGCAGCCGAAGTGTTCGCGATTATTGGCCCACAGCTTATTACTTTGCTCGAAGTGGACGCAGTCACTGGCATAGGCATATTATCACTGGTATTGTGGTCTAAGTCACATGCGTAGAAATAATTTCTGCCGAGCAGCTTACCAGTATCACAAGAATACTACACTTATCGTTTTTAAAAATGTTTTATCGTTATCCATATTAATATCAGAATCCACTTCATGATTTATATTAGAATTCAATCCATTATGATTTATTTCAGGACTCATTTCAGGATTCAATACGGGAATCATTTCAGTAGGATGTAAGCAAGGCCCATTCGTTCCAAGTTAGACCTAATTAAGCTCCTAACCCGAGAAATTTAAGAGTAGTTACTGTTACTAATATAAAATAGGGATGGGCAGGTTCAGTTCATTGTTAGTGAGGCAGTTTAGGTGCAAGACATGTAATAAGGAATGTAAGAAGAGTATGGTGCAGCAAGTTAAGGGTAACCAAGTTCTACTTGTGAAAAAAGAAGGCTAAATTGGGTGTAGAAATTACATTTCAATAAAGTCAGTAATGTCTGCACGTGGCGGGGTACATTTACAGGTTTTCCTGACCAGGAGACGGAGAAGATGGTCAAATTACGAAAGGCTCCCTTCTGAGAGGGTGAGAAAGCCTCCACTTAGGTTGGACCTGTGAAATAAGTGATTATGTTGGGTGTGTTGGATGGATAGTTTTGAGTAAAGAACATAATAATAAGTGACAGTGGGGATTGTGGTACGAGAACTTAAAATTGTTCATAAGTACTGACATTGTTATTGCTAGGGGTTTAGTGACTCTAGTATATGTAAAGTGGAATGTTGCAATCCTTTAAATCATTACATTATTAGAGATAATGGTTTATCGCGGGAAAACTTGACTATTTGCTAGGCTTCAACGTACGTTCAGCTTATCAAAAGATTACTGGCTTTTCCTTGTACGCGAAACTACTGCCCTATTTGACTAAGCCAATAAGAATACCGCTATTTTAATATTTGATGCACGTTATTGGTCTATAGGCAGCTACGTTGTGTCAGTGTTTTCAAGGCTATGTTGACACAAAACATTTTCGCGATATACCATCATCTCTATACATTATGTATAGCAGTGAGACAATGGGTGGTATAAATAAAAGGAAGCAGTTGC